>CAUYON010033923.1:0-35132 GCA_963573935.1 Arctocebus calabarensis
TGTACCAGCATCTCATTGCATGTACCATATTAGCCTAGGAATTGAGACCATAAGCAGGGTGCCACGCTCTTAGTATCTGTTCAGAAGTAGTTCATCTCTTTTAATTTTGTCCTGAAGTGAATAATTTTGGCTCTTCTTGAGTTTGGTGGCCATATTTGGTCTCTAGATGCAGAATTGGTAACTTATATTCTTTTTACAAAACTGTAGGAACTAGTCCAGGCTAGTGAGCGATTAAAAAACCAATCCAAAGAGCTGAAAGACGCACACTGTCAGAGGAAACTGGCCATGCAGGAATTCATGGAGATCAATGAGCGACTAACAGAATTGCACACCCAAAAGCAGAAACTTGCTCGCCATGTCCGAGATAAGGAAGAAGAGGTGGACCTGGTGATGCAAAAAGTTGAAAGCTTAAGGCAAGAACTGCGCAGAACAGAAAGAGCCAAAAAAGAGGTTAGTAGTCAGGCAAATTTTATAGTACCCATGGGATAGTGATTAAAGCTGCTTTTTGAGACTAGTTGAGTAGTATGTATTTTTTTTACTTAATTTTTTTAAAGTTATTTTTATAGTTTGATAATAGTATTTACTGTGAAGTTCAGTATTTGAGTTATCTCTCAATTATAAGGTAAATTCATAAGGATTTATTTGAAAAAATTATAACCATGCAATCTGCTTCTTTCATTTTATTTTAAAGCTGGAAGTGCATACAGAAGCTCTAGCTGCTGAAGCCTCTAAAGACCGGAAACTGCGTGAACAGAGTGAGCACTATTCTAAGCAACTGGAAAATGAATTGGAGGGACTGAAGGTATCTTTAATTTCACATTTATGAAGCCTAGTTAATTTTCTTGTCTTTAGGCATGATAGGAATATTAGCTTATGTGCTCTATTTACTGTAGAGTGACCTAGCTGCTCTACAAACCTAGTATTTTTAATTCTTACTCTTATCAGTAGGAAGCCGATATAGATATCCTGATCTTGCTAAAGAAAAGGCAGGCCTATGTTTGATAGAGAACGGGAATCTATCAGGAAGGCGTTAGAATGTTTGTGAAGGATTGTCCACCTGAACAAGGTGTGCTGCTCACCTGCAGGAGGGTCAGCGTGAGAGACCTGGACTCTGTCTTGTGTGTGATTCAGGGTAGCTTTGCAGACACTTGTGTTACATGCTATGAGAGGATAATCGCCATTGCAGGGAAATGCTGGTTTCGTCTGTAGAATCAGACTACCTAGTTTTAATTTCTCACTTCACCATTATAGCTGTATAACACTATAAAACATTTGCCCTCTTTATACTTTAATTCCTTCATCTGTAAATGTATTTCATGTCAGGAGAACATATATCCATTTGTAAGCTGACACATCATAAGTGCTCAGTAACTGTAGAATATATTACGTATGTCACAGTGAGCAAATTAAGATTAAATTGATGTCATATTTTCACAACACTAATACTCTGAATGTTGTGTCTGCCATTTTTTTGACTGTATTTTCTATTCGACTGCTTTTTCTATTCCGTTCCTTCTGCTTTGCCTGTCAGTCCCATTCTACCTACTCCTTCCAGAACCATGCTTCGCGTATTGTCTTATTCATCCAGAACATAAAAGAATCAATGTGAATATCATCTCAGAAAGTCTAGGTACTCCTTCTTTGCTGCTTTAAAATTCTATTAATACCTGTAGATTTGTAAATCTATTTCCCCACCTTCACCATTACCTAGCTTATTGAAAACATAGATATATTATTACCCTGACTCTGGCAAAGATCCAGATAGTTAATATTTGTTTAATAAATGTTTTTACATTAACGAATATATCATGTGATAGGATTGGTTAGAACTTACTTTCTCTCTAACAATTAAATTTCAGTGGTTACAGGTAGGATTTATCTGCCATAAATAGAAATACAAGCTCTAGATTTTATTTTTGTTTTGGGAGTGTGAGTGCATAGTCTTCATGAGCTTTACCGAGTGAGTGTGGCGTCTTCCACATGCACTTCGGCCTCTGGAGCAGGATCAGTGTGCAGTCGCTACGTTATGGCTCAGACTTGACAGTCATCACTGCTTTGTTTGCAGCACTGTTCCAGGTGCTTTCGATAATGAAAAGAATCATGAAGTATAAACTGGAATAAATCTTAGGCATTATTTTTATTTGCAGATATTGACACCCAGAAGAGTCTCAATTTTATTGTTATAAATGATAGAGTATAATTTAAACATAGGTTTTCTAATTGTCTATGCCATGTTCTATTGGTGGTTTTTTAAAGTAATAAATATTGCTATATTGAAAACTCTGAATCATATATATTTATGTACCTGTCAAATACTCATCTCTGTGTCATTTATAATTCAAGATAACAATAGAATTACCTAATAAATAAGTTAATGTATTTAAAATGCTTAGGCCATGGGGCAGTGCCTGTGGCTCAAAAGAGTAAGGTGCCAGCCCCATATATTGGAGGTGGTGGGTTCAAACCCAGCCCTGGCCAAAAACTGCAAAAAAAAAAAAAAAAAAATTCTTAAAATGCTTAGGCAAGGGCATGGCACATAGTAAAGTCTCAGTAAATATTCCGTGTAATTATTACCCTACTTTAGTTTCCTTGGTATGTTTCCTAAAAGTGAGATGTCTTGGTCAAGAGACATACACATGTAAATTTTAAAACCTATTTTAGCCCTTTTAAAGATTGTAGGAATCTTTATTAAGGACACTTTCTAACAGACTTCAAAGGATAAATAATCCTACAACAGGTGTTAAGGACTTTCATATTCCACTTCCAATAATGGATAAAACATACAGTCACAAGATCATTAAGGATATTGTGATTGATATAATGGGTACTGCAACCACCTAGACCTAACAGATGGGATAGATAGCTCTCCATATGCCTGATCTGCATCTGTGGGTCCAGATCAAAGTATTTGAGGGGGATAAATGGATGACTGTGTCTATACAGAACACAAACAGACTTGTTTTTTTCTTGTTGGTATTCCTCAAACAATACAATATAATAGGTAAATAGCACTTACATTGTATTTAGCATGAAAAGTATAGTCATAAGTCATACAGCAATGTTGTGGTCACCCACACACTGAGTCTGTTATGGTGGTCCTATAAGATTATAATGGAGCTGAAAAGTTCCTGTCACCTACTGATGTCTTCATAGTCTTGACCCTGTGTAGGCCTAGGCTAATGTATGTGTTTATGCCTTAGTTTGTTTTTTTGTTTGAGACATAGTCTCATTCTGTCACCCTGGGTAGAGCGCCAGGGTGTCATAGCTCACAGCAACCTCAAACTCCTGAGCTCAGGCAACCCTCCTGCCTCAGCCTTGTGAATAGCTAGGACTACAGGGCCCATCACAATGTCCAGGTAGTTTTTCTATATTTAGTAGAGATGGAGTCTCACTCTTGCTCCTGCTCAGGCTGGTCTCAAACTCCTGAGCTCAAGCAATCCACCTGCCTTAGTCTCCCAGAATGCTAGAGTTATAGGCATGAGCTACCACACCCAGCCTATGTCTTAGTTTTAAATAAAAATATTTTCGAAGTAGGAAAAAAATTAATTGGAAAAAGCTTATAGAATATAGATATAAATAAAATATTTTTATACAGCTGTAAACTGTTTGTTTTAAGCTAAGTGCTACAATAAAAGATTAGAAAAGTTAAAAAGAAATAAGTTTACAAAGTAGAAATATTACTGTAAGCTAAAGTTAACTTATTAGTGAAAAAAGAAAAACTTCTTATAACTTTAGTGTAGCCTAAGTGTATAATGTTTTATAAAGTATACAGTAGTGTACAGTAAAGTCCTAGTCCTTCATATTCACTTACTACACACTCACTGACTCACCCAGGGCAAATTCTAGTCCTACAAGCTCTATTCTTCATTCATGCAAAGCCATCTGCCTGTTTTTAATCATTTATACCCTATTTTTCCTTGTACTATATTTAGATATACAGATACCATTGTGTTCCAGTTGCCTACAGTATTGAGCACAGTTCGTGCTGTACTGGTTTGTAGCCTGGGAGCAATAGGCTATAAGTTGTATAGTCGTAACCCATCCCACCTAGGTCTGTGTAAGTACACTTTATGATCTTACAAAGATGAAATCGCCTAGCGACTCATTTTTCGGAACATGTGCTTGTCATTAAGCAATAGGTGTCCATAATCTAGAGGAGATTTAAAGTGTATAGGAGGATATGCATGATTTATATGCTCATACGATACCATTTTATGTAAGGGACTTAAGCAACTGTAAATTTTAGTATTCAAATGGGGAGGGTTCTGGAACCAGTCCCGAGGAATACCTTGGAATGTCTAAATATAGAATTTTTCACCCAACTATAGCAGAATACAAATTATTTTTAAATTCTCTAGGGTAGACCATATGTTAGGCCATGAAACAAGAATCAGTAAATGTAAAAAAAATTGAAATCATGTGAAGTATCTTCCTCAGTGGAATGGAGCTAGAAATCAATAGCAGAAGAAAAATTAGAATGTTACAAAATATATGAAAATCAATCAACACACTTTTTTTTTTTTTTTTTTTTTTTTTTAGAGACAGAGTCTCACTTTATAGCCCTGGGTAGAGTGCCGTGGTGTCACACTGCTCACAGCAACCTCCAGCTCTTGGGCTTAAGCGATTCTCTTGCCTCAGCCTCCCTAGTAGCTGGGACTACAGGCGCCCGCCACAGTGCCCGGCTATTTTTTTTGTTTGTTTGTTTTTGCAGTTCGGCCGAGGCCGGGCTTGAACCCGCCACCTTTGGTATATGGGACCGGCGCCCTGCTCGCTGAGCCACAGGAGCCGCTCAATCAACACACTTTTTAACAACTACCAACGAAGATATCACAAGGGAAATTAGAATATACTTAGAGATGAATGAAAAAGAAAGTACAACATACCAAAACTACAGGATGCCTAAAGGCAGCCCTCAGAGGAAAATTCATCGCTGAAAATGTCTATATTGAAAAGAAGAAATGTCAAATCAGTCACCTGACTGTATGCCTTAAGCAACTAGAAAAGGAAGAGCAAACTAAACTCAAAGATAGCAGTAAGAAGGAAATAATAAAGCTTAGAGCAGAGATTAAAAAAAAACATAGATAGTAGAAAAATCACAGAACCAGTAAAACCAAAAGTTCTTTGGGAAGATCAACAAAATTGACAAAACTTTTGAAATTATACAAAAGAAGAGAGACAGATAGAAAGAGACAGAAAAAGAGGATGCAAATAAGTAAAATATGAAATGAAGGTGGACACTTTGTTATTGACCAGCAGAAAGAAAAAGAATTATAAGAGGGATACTACGTACAACTGTAGGCCAACAAAGGAGATATCTTAGATGAAATGGATAAATTCCTAGAAGCAAACCTGAAGTGACTCAAGACAAAGAAAATTTCAATAGACCAATAACAAGTAAAGACATTAAATCAGTAATCAAAAACCTTCCAACAAAGAAAAGTTCATGAACAAGCTGCTTCATTGTTGAATTGAAGCAGACATTCAAAGAATTAACTCCAATCCTTCTCAAACTTTTCCAAAAATAGAATACTTCCTAACTCATTCTTTGAGGCCAGCATTACTTTGAATATCAAACCCAGCACAAAGAAATAAAAACAGCACAAGAAACGAAAATTACAGAACAGCATTTTTATGAATGTAAATGCACAAATCCCCAAACAAAATACTAATGTATCAAATCCCAAAGCATTTTATAAGGATTACGCACCATGGGCTCGGCACCCGTAGCACAGTAGTTACGGCGCTGGCCACATCCACCAAGGATGGTGGGTTCTAACCCACCTGGCCAGCTGAACAACAATGACAACTGCAACAAAAAAAATAGCCGGGTGTTGTGGCAGGTGCCTGTAATCCCAACTACATGGGAGGCTGAGACAAGAGAATCTCTTAAGCCCGAGAATTTGAGGTTGCTGTGAGCTGTGACACCATAGCACTCTACCAAGGCCAGCGTGGTGAGACTCTCTCCAAAAAAAAAAGATTACACACCATGACTAAGTGGGTCATATCTCAGTGGTTCAACAGAAAAAAAATCATTCAGTGTAAAACATCACATTAATAGAGTCAAAGGAAAAAAACTCTATTATCTTAATTATTGCACGAAAGTAATTTCATAAAATCAAACATTCTTTCATGATAAAAACTCTAAGAAAACTAGGAACAGACAGGAATGTACTCAACATGATAACAGACATTTATGAAAAGCCCTCCGTTAACATCATACTCAAAAGCGAAAGGCTGAAAGCTTTCCCTTTACAAAATGATCAGGAATGAACCAAGGATGCCCATTTTCACCATTGGTATTCCCAATTACTGGAGATTGTAGCCAGAGAAATTACATAAGAAAAAGAAAGAAAAAGACATCCAAATTTCAAAGGTAGAAGTAAAATTCTACCTATTCACAGATGACATGATCCCATATATAGAAAATTCCAAAGAATGCACAAGGAAGTTCCCAGAGCTTATAAACAAATTAACCGAAGATGCAGGGTGCAAGATCAACACACCAAAATCAGTTGAGTTTCTAAAAACCAGCAATGAACAATCTGTAAAGGAAGGTAACAAAGCAACTTTATTTATCATTACTTCCAAGAACAAAATGCCTTGTAATAAAATTTAATCAAGAAAGTTAAAGACGTATACACTAAAAATTACAAAACATTACAGAAATGACTTAAAAAAGACCTGAATAAGTGGGAAGACATAAGATGATAGTAGTACCCAAAGTGATGTGCAGTTAACTAAATTCCTATCGAAGTTCTGACAGCCTTTTTTTTGCAGAAATGGAAAACCTGATCCTTAAATTTAATATGGGATTGCAGGTGATCCAAGCAGCCAAAACAATATTGAAAATGGACAAAGTTGGAGGATTCAGACTTGTGGATTTCAGATCTTACTACCAAGTCTCAGTATTTCAGACAGTGGGGCACTGTCATAAGGATAGACATATAGACTGACAGAATATAATTAAGAGTCCAGAAGTAAATGCTTCTGTCTATGGCCAGTTGATTTTTGACAAAGGTACTAAATCCATTTAATAGAGAAAGAATAGTCTCTTTAACAGATGTGCTGGGCTGACTTGATACCCACATACAAAAGAATGAAATTGGTCACCCACTTTGCACCATATGTAAAAATTAACTCAAAATGAATCAACAACCTTAATCTTAAAGCTACAATTATAAACCTCTCAGAAGACTTTGGATTTGCCAATGGATCCTTAGACGTGATACTGAAAGCATAAGCAACGAAAGGAAAAATAGATAAGTTGGGCTTTATCAGCATAAAAACTTCTGTACGTTGCATCAGAGAATGTTATCAAGAACATGAAAACACAATCTAAGGAATGCAAGAAAATATTTGCAAATCAAATATTTGATAACCAACTATGATATTTATATTAAGTCAAATATTTAATATCCAGATAATATAAAGAACTCCTGCAATGCAACAATAAGAAGACAATGCAAACAAAAAATGGGTAAAGGACTTGAATAGACATTTCTCCAGAGAAGTTATATAAATGGCCAATAACCATATGAAAGATGCTCACATTATCAATCATCAGAGAAATGTTAATTAGGGGCAAAATGAGATGTCACTTTATACCTATTAAGATGGCTAAAATTAAAAGGAAAAAAAGAAACAGAAAATTAAGATTTGGCAAGGAAGTAGAAGCTGGAATCCTTGTATATTGCTGAAGGGGATTATAAAATGATGCAGCCATGTCTGAAAATAATTTGGTGATCTTCAAAATGATAAACATAGAACTATTGTATGACCCAGCAGTTCTACTGCTAGTATATACCCAAATGTTTAAATGCAGAGAATCACATGGATAACTTTACAGGAGTATTTATCAAATCATTATTATAATAGCCAAAAGATGGAAACAACCCAAGTGTCCATCAATAGATGGATAAACAAAATCTGATACATATATATAATGGAATATTATTCAGTTATAGAAAGGAATGAAATTCAGGTATATGCTACAGCACGACTGAATGTGGTTGAAATGGAAAATTGTATTATGTATTTTATTACTTAAAAATTAATAATATACCATTAACTATAATAATTCAATTTATAATTTAAGTGCATTGTGTGGCATGTGAATTTTATCTCTATAAACATTTATTTTAAAAAAGAATACTTTCCAAGGTTACCATATGCCACTAGAGCTTTGGTTCTTAACCTTCCTAATGTTGTGGCTCTTTAATATAGTTCTTTTTTTTTTTTTTTTTTTCCTGCGGTTTTTGACCTGGGCTGGGTTTGAACCCACCACCTCTGGCATATGGGGCCGGTGTCCTACTCCTTTGAGCCACAGGCGCTGCCATTTTAATATAGTTCTTGTTGTTCGCGATCCACAGATTGAGAACGCTGCGCAGAGTTTTGTTATTTTTCTAACCTTATTGTGTTAGTATGTCAGAACTACTATTACAAAGTACCACGCGTTGGGTAGGTTAAAAAAATTTTTTTATTATCTCTGTTCTATTGTTCTGGCAGCTAGAAGTTGAACATGAAGGTATTGGCAGGGCTGTCCTTGGATGATTTGCTGTCAGTCTTTGGAATTGCTTAGCATGTGGCTGCATCACCCCAGCCTCTGCCTTCGTGTTCACATGGTACTCTCCCTGTGTGCACGACTGTGTCTGGATTTCTCACACTGGGTTAGGACGCATGCAGAGGACCTCATTTAACTTGATTACTTCTGAAAGACTATGTTTAAATATGCTCACATTCCAAAGTATCTTGTGGACTTCAACACATAATTTTGGGGGCAGAGGCACAATTCGACTCTAACACTTGTATTTTCTTTTAGTAATAAGTGTTTTTACTTACTCTTAAAAAAATTGTCACAAACGTAAGTTTAGTGATTATAAATAATGCAAGACGAATATCCCATATCGCCAATTCTCTATTAAATAATGTTTAGCTTGTTTTTATTTCTGCAGTATTATAATCACCATGATTACTTTTATTCACTGCTCCCTCCCTCCCTTCATTCCTTCTTTTTTTTCTTCTTTTTTCTTTTTAAAGATGTGATATTTTTTGTCACCCAGGCTGGAGTGCAGTGACTGAATCATACATAGCTCATTGCCATTTCCAACTCCTGGGTTCAAGTGATCCTCCTGCCTCAGCCTCCCAAGTAGCTAGAACTACAGGTGCACACTACCAAACCTGGCTAATTTTTATTTTTGTAGAGACAGGATTATGTTATGTTGTGTAGGCAGGTTTCAAACCCCTGACCTCAAGTGTGTATCATTTTCTTAGAACAGATACCTGGAAATGAAATTATTGATCTTTCTCAGGCACTTGATAAATGCCACAAATCTTTGCAAATATGACAAGCAAAGGAAGTTGTAACTGGGCTGAATGTGACGGCTTATGCTTATAATCCTAGGACTCTTGGAGACTGAAGCAGGAGGATCACTGGGGAGGGCAAGATAGGAAGATCATTGGGGTCAAAGAGTTTGAGGCCATCCTGAACAAGAGTAAAACCCATCTCTATGAAAAAAAAAAGTTATAACTGTATTTTCACATTTCTTAGTTTATTAGTGGATTGATTATTAATCATATTTCACTTTGTGAATTATCTCTTTAAGTCATTTGTCCATTCAGTTTAATTTAGTCTTTATTTTTCTTGTCAATTCGTATAGACTCTTGGCACAGTAAAATTTTACTTTTTAAAATGTTTTCAGCAACTATTTTGTTACCAGTTATCATTTTCAACTTAATTTTGATCTTGTATCTTCTTAAAATTATAAAAGATGTGTTTATTTTTTCCTCTGTTTCTTCTGTTGCTTCAAAGCTTGGCTTGTTCTTCTCTTTCCAGCATTTTGATAAGTATTTAACTCTACTTTCTTCCAGATGTGTCTGTGGGTTTAAAGATATTCAACTTTTTAATTTATTTGAAAATTTTTTATTCAGTGATATGACATGAGGGTCATCATGATTCTAATTCCACTTATTAATTAATCAGTGCTTTGCCCATTGACTGACAATATTGCATATATTGAATTAAATTACATTGGGGAGAGATTGACTACAGTGATAGTTTATTAAAGATTTATATGGCTTGGTACCTGTGGCTCAAGCGGCTAAGGCGCCAGCCACATTCAAACCCCCTGAGCTGGTGGGTTTGAATCTAGCCTGTGCCCACCAAACAACTGATAGCTGCAACAAAAAATAGTGGAGCATTGTGACGGGCGCTGTAGTCCTAGCTACTTGGGAGGCAGAGGCTTGAGAATCGCTTGAGCCCAGGAGTTGGAGGTTGATGCACTCTATCCAGGGCGACAGATTGAGGCTCTGTCTCAAAAAAAAAAAAAAAAAAAAATTTATAGTATGGTTGGGTATCTGAAAAATACATTCTCCCACAACCCTCTTTTCTTTGGCATTTTTACCAGTTTATTTTTTCCCCCGTACTACAAACATTTGTCTCCATCTCCTCCTGTTTTCTAATACTCCTCTCCAAATTTAAAAAGAACTTTTTATTAAAATTACATGGAGGATAATTTGAAAAATATTGAATACATTTATACTTAATGTTTCCTTTTAAATACTTGGCTTTTTTATTGGCTTGTTTCTTGTTTATAAATCAGAAAAATTTCTCAATATTATTCTTACTATATGGGTGTGTATTAGTATGTGGGGTTTTTGTTTGATTCTCTTTGCTATTAACAAAGAAAATTTTTATTATGTTTTCTTATTTATTTTAATATCTGGAAGTATTACTGATTTGTTTTATATGCTTTTGTTTTACTCTGTCAGTTCTAACACTTTTTGGTAGATTTGTGTGTTTCCTGGGTGAAAAATTATTTAGGAATGATAATTATTTTATCATTTTTTAATAATATGAATTTCTTTTAACTCTTTCACATGTTGATCAGACAGAATATTTGTAATTATCATTATTTAAGAGTGATAATGGCGGTATTCTTTTGTTGTTATGTGTCAGTTTACTGAGTGTATGTCTGATATTTTCACCATTAAGTATTACATTGTTTGATAGCTTAAAATGGACACTTTTTAAATTAAAAGAATTAGTATAACTTTTTTGTGGTTTAACTGGGATTTGGAATAGTATTTGGAATTATCCTTAGATTTTTATCAAATACTTTTGGACAAGGGTACCTATTGAAATTATCATTTGGATTTTAAAATTTAGTCTATTAAAATAATACATTTTATCACATTTGTTAATAAGTTTGCTAATATTAAATTACCCTTAATGCCTGTAATAAAACCTATGTTTTGTTATAGGTTGTTCTTTTTTACAAATGGTTTGTTTGTGTTTGTTTGGCTTCTTACACTGAGTTTAATAAGTGATAGCATCTATAACTTTCAGTGGTAGTATTTGATTTCAGAGAATTCTTCTTTGATACTTCTTGTTCATGTTGCTGTCATTCCAGCAGTCAATTTAAACAAAACATTGAACTAACAGTGTTTTTAGGTGATTAGAAAACTGAGAAACTACGTGAGTCAGTGGTCAGTTCTGCAGATGTTAGCTTAGGCATCATTTTTTATAGAGATGCTTAAGCGCGAGCACCTGACTTGCTCTGGCTCTTCCCAAGTTAAGCAGAGTTTTTGCATGTCAGGGTACGCTCATTAAATCATTGGATAGTGTGGATATGGAACATGGAAAGGTGTTCTGTTTTTTAAATAAATGGTTAAATATTGCGATAAACACTCCAGGCCATTTTTCTTGCTAACAATTGATTGCTTTTCTTTTAAAATTATGTATTTCAAATGTAGAAAAGACAACTTATTTTCCTTTCAATTATAAATCAGTTACCCTTACCAAATTTTTTTTTTTTTAAGACAAAGTCTCACTGTGTCACCCTTGTTAGAGTACTGTGGCATCACAGCTCACAGCAACCTCTAACTCTAAGGCTTAAGCGATTCTCTTGCCTCAGCCTCCCAAGTTAGCTGGAACTACAGGCACCCACCATGATGCCAGTCTATTTTTTTGTTGTAGTCATCATTGTTTGGCAGGCCTGGGTTGGGTTCAAACCCACCAGCTCTGGTGTATGTGGCTGGCACCCTAGACTCTGAGCTATAGGTGCTGAGCCCCTTACCAATTTTTTTTGCCCTTACAACTGGCTTCAAAAAAGAACATAGTGATCTCAAGATCTTGATTCCTTGCTATTACTAAACATAAGCTATTAGGTGTTTTTAGTCTAAAAGTTTATGTATTTATTTATTTATTGTGGAGACAGAGTTTCACTCTATCGCACTTGGTTGGAGTGCTGTAGAGTCACAGCTCACAGCAACCTCCAGCTCTTGGGCTCAAGCGATCTCTTGACTCAGCCTCCCAAGTAGCTGAGACTACAGGCGCCTGCCACAGCGCCCAGCCAATTTTTGATGCAGTTCGGCCGGGGCCGGGTTTGAACCCGCAGCCCTCAGTATATGGGGTCGGCGCCCTACTCACTGAGCCACAGGCGCCGCCCAGTCTAAAAGTTTATTGCCGATCACTTGGGAAAACAAACTATAACAAATTAATGACCTTTGGAAAGTTATGAGGCTCAGAAATTCTTTAGTCACAATCTGGTATGCTTCTGTTTACTTTGAGACACTACCTAGAACCTTTGGACTTTACATTTTCTTTTTTTTTTCTTGTATCTAAGTGAAAATTTTAGCCTAGTTTCTAACAAGGTAGATTTTAACCAAATTTCTCCTCCTTCTTAATATCCTACCTAAAAGTGAAGAGCCCTAGCATATTTTTAAGGGGTTATGAAGGAAATGTTAGTTTAGACCTTTGCCATTTCTTGTGAGACCCTGTAAAAGCCCCTTTTCGTACATTCTAATTCTACCATCTCCTCTCCCATTTTAATTTTTTAAAGACACAGATGAAACTGTGTCTGAAACTTTGTATCTGTTCCCTATCAAATATAGAATGCAGTTAGATTTCCCCTTACTCCATATACCAACAATAATTCTAACTAAGTTAGAAACTTAAATATAAATCAAGAAATCATTTAAGTACCAGTGGAAAATTCAGATAAATTTCAGATATAATCTTTTTATGAAGAAGATTAATTAAAAATAACAACAAAAGCTATTTAGGAATGTAAACAGGAAATATTTGTACCACATGTGGGTGACAAAAAGTTAACAGTAGGCTGGGCATGGTGGCTCACGCCTGTAATCCTACCAGTCTCAGAGGCCAGTGCTGGAGGATCAGTGAAGTCAGGAGTTCAAGACCAAGCCTGAGATACCATTACTACTAAAAATAGAAAAAATTAGGCAGGCTTTGTGGCATGTGCCTTTAGTCCAGCTATTAAGAGGTTGAGGCAGGAGGATCTCTTGAGCCCACAAGTTTGAATTTGCTGTGAACTGTGACGCAGCAGTACCCCAGCCAGGATGAGAGAACAAGACTTTGTCTCAAAAATAAAACAAAACAAACAAAAAAACAAAACCCCAAGAAGAACAGCATAATGCAGAGTTGTATTTTTGTATGATAATATTTTTTTTTAAGTATGCATTTATATGAACAGCTTTTTATATTTTAGAAAGAAGTCCTTATTTGATATTTTGTTCTTTTTGTAGATCAACTAATCTTTCATTATTACTTCTGTAGCAAAAACAAATTAGTTACTCACCAGGAGTATACAGCATAGAACATCAGCAAGAGATAACGAAACTAAAGACTGATTTGGAAAAGAAAAGCATCTTTTATGAAGAAGAATTATCTAAAAGGGAAGGAATACATGCAAATGAAATAAAAAATCTGAAGAAAGAACTACATGATTCAGAAGGCCAACAACTTGCTCTGAACAAAGAAATTATGGTTTTAAAAGACAAATTGGAAAAAACTAGGAGAGAAAGGTAAAAATCAAATTATTTACTTAATGCAATAAGTATGTATCAAGTACTGGAGATACGTAGACAATAAATATATCCCAGTCCTTAAGGAGACCAAAGTCAAGATTGGTAAATAGAAAATTACAGTGAGGCATGACAGAAAAGCAAATGGAACAAGTTTAGGAGCACACATAAGAGGCACGTCAAAGGTAACTTTGGTACATACAGACTTTCTGCACAAAATTGCTTTTAAGAAAGGAGTAGTTGGGGAAGAGTAGGCAGAAATAGAAGAATGTGCTAAGAACTGAAGGGAAAGGGGAGCATAGCACATTCAGAAAATAAAAGCTGTTTGCAATGGTGGAAGCATAGATAGAAAGACTCAGTGGTGAGTAATCAGGCTGGAAAGGAAAAGAGAGGCAAGAACATGAAAGAACATAAGGATTTGCACTTTTTCCTAAGGGCATTATGATTATGATTTTGAATGATCACTCTCGCTCCTTTGTGGAGGATGGACTGAAAGGAGCAGAGTGGAGGTAGGAATCCAGCTGGGAGAGAAGAAGTGTTGGATCTCAGGTGGTTTTGTTGAAGATGAAGGCCTGGAAATGAGGGAGCAGGAGAAATGACCAGTGGTACTGAGGTGTCTAGATTTTAGGCAGTTGAATATGTGTTAGCGTCATTCTTGACATATATGCGAAGCCTGAGTTTATTCAGTTTGGTGCATTCATTCAGTAATTATTTTTTAAAACTGATTATGTACAAAGCACTGTTATAGGCATTGGGAATGTAGCAATGAACAAGCAGACAAAAACGTCCCTGTTCTTACAGACCTTTCCTTTGTATGGCGAAAAACAATAAAGTAAATGAAATATAGAATATATTAGATTGTGAAAAATAAATCAGGGAATGGGCCTATGGAGCATTAAAGGATGGATTAAATTATATAAATAGAGAATTGCAAGGGAGCATTATACTGAGAACGTGATTGATTTCTCAGTAAAGACTAAAGAAAGTCGAGGAGGTATTTAAATGTAAGAAGAGCACAGAAGAACAAGTCTGTTCATAAAATAATGAGGATGCCAGTGCGTTTGATTAAAGTAAAGACACTAGTAGAGACAAGTTGGAGAAGTGATAGGGGCCAAATCATGTAAGGCCCTGTAAGAATATATGAAGTCAGTGAATGAGGGTAGGTAAAAAGGATTTCTTAGAACTCCTCTGGGTACTCCAATTTTTAGAAGTTGGAAGATGAGGAGGAACAAGGAAAGTGGATAGAGAAGGAACAGCAAGATTGATAGAAAGAAAATAAGGAATTCTGGAAACCAAGTGAGGAAAACATATCAAATAAGTCTGAATCCAGTGAGATAAGGACTAACCAATGGCATTTGAGGAAGCTTTTTTTTTTTTTTGAGGTAGTAGAGGCAGAAGGCAGATTTTGGTGTGAGCAATGAAGTGGTAAAAGTGGATGCAGAAATTGTTGTAAGATGCCTACTGTGAATGAGAAGATAGGCAAGTGGGCAGTAAACTGTGACATAGGATATAGGAAGAGTTGGTCTGCTATTTTTTTTTTGAGACAGAGTCTCACTTTGTTGCCCTCTGTAGAGTGCTATGATGTCACAGCTCACAGCAACCTCAAACTCGTGGGCTTGAGCAATTCTCTTGCCTCAGCCTCCCAAATACTGGGACTGCAGGAGCCCACCACAGTGCCTGGCTGTTTTTTTGTTGTTGTTGGTTTATTGTTGGGGATTCATTGAGTGTACAAGAAACCAGGTTACACTGATTGCATTTGTTAGGTAAAGTCCTTTTTCTTTTGCAATTATCATTGTTGTTTAGCTGGCCCAGGCTGGGTTCGAACCTGCCAGCATTGGTGTATGTGGCTGGCACCGTAACCACTGTGCTATGGGTGCAGAGCCTGCTATGCTTTTTTTTTTTTTAAATGTAGGAAAGACTTGAGCTTATTTAGTACTAATAGGAAAAAGGAAGAATGGTTTTATATGAAAATTTTACTCAAGTTATTTGTGTACATATTTTTTCTGAAAGTCATCTTTGTAATTTTTCATATTTTGTTGTTTAAGTTGCTTCTCTGTCAGGAAAGATCACTTAAGTGATTCTCCCACCTCAGCCTCCCAAGTAGCTGGGACTACAGGCAGGTACAAACACACCTGGTTAATTTTATTTTTGTTAGTGATGCAGTCTCACTGTGTTGCCCAGACTGTCTCAAACTCCTGATCTCAAATAATCTTTCTGCCTCAGCCTGCTGAAGTGCCAGAATTACAGGCATGAGCCACCATGCCTGGTTCAAAACTATCATTTTAAATCAGCCTTATAAATTACGTTTTCCATGTATGTATGAATATAGATGTAGGAAGGGGGAAGGGCTGAAAGTAATAAGATATATTGTGGCCAGTATATCCTTTTCTTTCCCTAATCTCCTCCTTTCCCCACACTTCTTTAATATGAATATTATCAAATAAGATAAGTATAAGAAGTCTAAAAATCACCAATGTTTTCTTTAGATTTTCAAATGAAAAATGAATTAGGTGTTGTTAAGAATGCAAATCTATTAATTTAGCAAATGGGGATAGGACCCAAATAGCCGTCTAAGCCAGACAGTATATGTGTCCTCCATAGAAAGGAGCCAGAACAGTAAGCAGATTCTCACATTTCAAGCAGATCATCTAGGAGAGAATCCTAGGATTCACTAGGAAAGTGGCAGAAGCACAAGAGGGCTCAGGGCAGCTTGCCTAGCCAGGTGCCGGTTAACAGTCAGGAGAGGCTCCTGAACTCAGCAAAACAGTAAGAAAAAAGCCTCCAGGGCTCCACTCTCCAAGTTGAGCTCTTACAGTGTGGATAAAGGACCCCTCTAACCCCATCAGGCCCCTGGGTCTCAGGCCTGATGTAGAGAGCTGCTTAGAGATTGCACAGAGGCATTGTTCCAGAGGGGAACCTACACAGAACCCCGCAGGCATCCAGGCTTAGAAAGGCTTGACCCAGGTGCTGCTCTGAGAGCCTAGATACCACGGGGAACCACGGGCACCTCTGCAGCCACTGAGGAGGGAGAGAGGAGCCCAGACACTCCCACATACCCTGCTGTCCAATGCCCTGCTGTCGGCTGCTTTTGAGACTGAGATGTGGGCAGACAGCATTATCCACAATTTACTCTTCTGCGCTAATTGCCCAGGTGGAATTCCAGCCTTTCTGGTTAAGGAACCAGGGCAGTGTTTTGCAGGTTTCACACTGGGCTGTGTGCTCCACCCTCAGACCGAATTTGAGCTAAACTTGGCTACAGCCCCCACTTGCCTGGAGAGGGGCAAAGAAGCTAGGCTTTCCAGCGTGCATCTGGGATCGTGCCCACCATCCTGTAGCCAGCTTTATAGGACCAAGCTTCAAACAAACAGCAGTTCCTGCTAGTGTAATCTGCCTGAATAGGACTTTACTCTCTCTGGTCACAGCACATAGGTACCATTTGGGGAGTTTAAAGCTTAGCAACACCCCCCATCCCTTGGGCTGAATTTGGGCTAATAGATTCCCCGCCCCACCCCCAGCCAGGAATGATAGGGTTGCCAGAGCTCTTCTGCACACACCTAGGACAATTCCCACCACCCTGCTACAAGGTACAAGGAGACTGAGATGGGAGTAGACAGGATTCCACCCAGTGTCTTGTCCATAATGCTGTTTGCCTGGAAGTAGCCCAGCTTCTGGAGTCATAGGTCCAAGGTACCATATTGGGAGTTTAAAGCTAGGTAGGCCAGAAAGGGATAGAGTTGGGGGCTTCCCCTCCTCCAACCACCCTGTGCTTGGACATAGTTTCCTCTGCTCCAAGCATGAGCTTTTGGTGCAAGTGAGCTGTGAGACAACCAATTGTAGGCTTACACGGGCAGCACCTGGGATCTGCACGGTGTGGCTCATTTTCATCCCTTCATAAACAAGCCAGTGTTTTTACTGCTGTCTCAGCCTGAGCACTTCAACCCCTGGGTATCCATTGTATGGCACCGTTAGGTTGATTCATAGCTATTGGTGACAGTCTAGGGTCCATAAAGCAGATTACTTAGTAGGTCAAACTGGGAGTGAGATGTGACTACAGTCACATTTCAGTGCATATCTAGGCCTCACAATTTAAAGGCGCTCACATTCCTCAGAATTCTTTGAGGAACCCTAACCCTAGTGAGACATCAAATGGACCAGGTTGAGTGTCAGTCTACACAGTAAAAGAGCTATACTCTTTAAAAAATGTTGCGACAGATAGGGAAGACCAAAGAAACCTGAAGAGACATAAAAGTAGCACATCTCACAATTGGATTCTGGACTCACTAAGAAAATAGAGATATTGTTGAGATAGTTGACAAAACTTGAATTGGGTTTGTGAATTTAGATGGGAGTGTTCTAGTGATGTTGATTTTTCTGATTTCGAAGATTGCTTAATGGTTAAGACAGAGAGTGGCCTTGACTTTGGGAGATATACCCTGGAGTATTTAGAGGTAATAAGACATGACATCTGCACCTGCCTCTCAGTGGTTCGGAAGGAGACTAAGGAAATGAGGACGCACACACAGGAACAGAGACAATGAATACAGTTGACAATTGGAGAGTCTGAGTGCAGAACACAGAGGAGTTCTCTGTACTTTTATTTTTCCTATATAGTTGGAATTATTTCAAAGCACATTTTTAAAAATTGCTAACCTCAGATATAAATTACTTTCCAATTATGAATAAAATGTTTGAAATACAATTCTTAATCAAGTTAGTGTCATTAGGAAGTGACTCTGGCCCATTCATAAACAAGGGCCCATGACTTTGTATTTTATAAGAATATTGTGGTACAAATACATAAAGAGAAGTGTCTAATTTGGTCTCAGACTAATAGAACATAATAAATATGAAGCAGGTGGCAAATATTTTCATTTTGGTAGTTCATTCATTAACCTTAAGACCTACTTAGACTGTACAATTTAAATTAACCACCCTCTCACAGATACTATTAAGGACATTATTGTATTTTATTCTTTTTATAGAACTTATTATCTGAAATTAGTTCATTTACTCTCTTTTCATTGCCAGTCCTCCATTGGAATGTGAGCTCCATGAGAGGAGGAACTGTTATTAGGGGCTACAATAATTCCTTGGCACCTCATAGGCACACTGTAAACATTTTTTAAATGAATGAGTGAACAAATCATCATTATTGTATTGTAAATAATTGGAAAGTATTTTCATTAGGCCAGTCATTGCATGTAATCATTTTATATTCTATGTGCATAATGTTTCTAGAGGTCAATCTGATAGTTATATACTATATAACTATTCTAAAAATTATTTCAGGTTTTCAGTTCACCTCTGTTTTTCTCTCTTTATGTTTTGAATTGTGTTAGTCAAAGTGAAAGGGAGGAATTTGAAAATGAATTCAAACAACAGTATGAACGTGAAAAAGTATTATTAACTGAAGAAAATAAAAAACTGACAAGTGAACTTGATAAGGTGAGTGATTCAGTCTTATTTGTATGAATTGAGTATATGCTAGATCAGCGGTTTTCAACTTGTGGGTCGTGACCCCTTTTTAACAATGAAAATACATTGCAGCATTAGGAAGGTTGAGAACCACTGTGCTAGATATTCAAAATTATGATTGGAAATGTAGTTATAAACTTATATTTGATGTATATTTTTTGGTTTAATAGTCTTTTTTTTTTTTTTTTTTTTGGTAGAGACAGAGTCTCACTTTTGCCCTCAGTAGAATGCTGTGGCATCACACAGCTCACAGCAATCTCCAACTCCTGGGCTTAGGTGATTCTCTTGCCTCAGCCTCTCGAGTAGCTGGGACTATAGGCGTGCGCCACAGCCCGGCTGTTTTTCTGTTTTGCAGTTCAGCAGAGGCCAGGTTTGAACCTGTCACCTTCGGTATATGGGGCCAGCACCCTACTTGATGAGCCATAGGCTCCACCCTGGTTTAATAGTCTTATAAACTATGATTGCTTATATGGTAGACAATTTTTTGCTATACTTATCTGTGACAGTAGTCTTCTGCAAAGAGACTTTTGCGTATCTCATCTTACTCTTTGTCCCATTTATTTGTGAGGTTGCAGTGAGCTATGATGATGCCACTATACTCTAGCCTGGGCAAAAGCGCAAGACCCCATCTTAAAAAAAAAAAAAAAGATGAAATAATAACAAATGCTGGCATGGATGTGGCAAAAAAAGGATTCTTATACACTGCTGGTGAGAATGTAAATTAGTAGTGGAGAACAGAATGGAGATTTCTCCAAAAACTAAAACTAGAGCTGCCATATGAAATTTCTTGAAAAAGCAAAACCATAGGCAAAAAAAGGCCAGTGGTACATGGAGCTCAGAGTGGGGAGCAGTATCATTTGCAGATAGTCATGGGAGAAATTTTGAGTATTGGGTATTTAACAACTGGATTGTAGTAATCATCATACAACTTTAAATTTGCTAAAAACTCATTAAGTTGTACTTTAACAATGGGTGAGTTTTGTTATATAAGTTTTATCTCAATAAAACTGTAAAAATAATTAGCTAATAAACTACATTTTCAGAGATGAATGGCACACCTAAGGCACAAAACTTAAAAATCTTTTGTTTGTAGTGGACAAATCAGTGTGTGTGCTAACAGTGGCAGCTGTCCTGGGTCTCCTTTCCTTCTGAGGAGACAAGGAAGCTGGAGGTAGAGTTAAGTGGGAAATTAGAGACATGCTTGACTTAGTTTGCTCCTTTGGCAGAAAATAAATGAAGCATGTGATTTGTGCCAGAATTGCCTATCTATGCTCAGAAGTGCAGGTTAAAAACACATATCCCCAAAATGGCAAACTATAGTCTATGGCCAAATTTAGCCCACAGACTGTTTTTGTACGACCCACAAACTAAAAATGGTCTTTATATTTTTAAATGATTATTTCAATAAAGAAAAAAAAACGTGTGATATCATGCGTGGTTCATAAAGGTGAAAATATTTACTATTCACTGTTTTCTTTACTGGAAAAGTTTTCAGAACCTTGACTTAGAACATGGTTTCAGCCTGCTTTAGTTAGGGTTCTCCAGAGAAACAAAGCCAATAAATAGAGTGTGTATATATGCATGTAAGTGTGTGGAGAGATTGATTAATAATAAGGAATTGACTCAGGTGACACGCAGTGGCAAACTGGAGACCCAGGAAAACCAATGGTGCATTTCCAATACGAGTCTAAAGTGACTGAAACCCGGAATCTGTGATGCGGTTCCAGTCTGTATGCTGCAGGCTCCAGACCCAGGGAGAACTGCTCCTTTCGGTTCGATTCTAAGGCAGGAAAAAAAACTATGTCACAGCTTGAAGACAATTAAATAGGAGGAGTTCCCTTTTACTGGTGGTGCAGTCATCCTTTTGTTGTTCTGTTCAGGCCTTCAGAAGGGCAATCTACTTTACTGAGTCAACTAATTCAGATGTTAGTCTTACCCAAAGACACACTGAAAGACATACTCAGAATAATCTGTCACCAAATGTCTGGGCATCCTATGTCCCTGTCAGGCTGACATATAAAATTAACAATCACAGAGTCCCCTCATCTCTAAAAACCTTCTGTGAGTAGCTCTTCTAGGAAAAACTCACCTCCTTCAAAGTGAAGTAGTGAAATAGAAAGTAGCACAGTATCTCTACAAACATATAAGAAAGGCAGAAAGGAACAGTAATAACTAATGGTAGATGAAGTCAGTTTATAAAAACAAAATAAAATTTAGCTATTATTATTATTAATTAATTAAATATTTTCCCAAAACAGTTCAAAGCACAGTAAGTATATATATTTTTTACCTTGTTTTGATCAATATAATTTAAGTGTGCTTGTAAGTTTAGCTGTAGGTTCAAGTGTGCCAATGATTTTCCAACCAGTGTCCTGTGGCATATTCATATGCCATGAGAAGTTTTAAAGACCATTAATTAAATTATTTTTGAAAGAGGTTCAAAGCATAGTAAGTATATTCATTTTTTTAACCTTTTTTTTGGACCAACGTAAGTGTGCCACGAAAATTTAACTATAGGTTCAAGTGTGCCATGAGATAAGAAAGGTTGAAAAACACGGCATTAAACTGTGTTTACTTATTTTTATCATGATTCAATTACAAATTAAGTTTTTTGACATGTTGAAATAACTGGCTATTTATTAAACAATTACTATTTATGTGATGTCAGGAAATTCGTTAAATTAAGTATAATAGATTATCTTTTCCAAAAGAGTTTTATTTTTTTAAGATATATACAGAAATATATATGGAAAAAATTGTATAGTCTGTACAATTTGTGTCAGAATAATACAGGAGGAGAGGATAGGAGAAGAGCACAGTGAAGGAAGCTGAGTCATGAGCTCATGGGAGTTCACTTACATTGTCCATATGCTTGAAATTACAAGTTTAAAAAAAAAGACATTTTTAGACAAAAAATGAGATGTTACCAGCAGCATTAAGCTTTTCTTCAGGCAAATAGAAAATGTTCAGGAATTCAGACAGTACTGGATATTAACAAATTCATTGACTAGAAGGGTATGTGGTAATAAAAAGACAAGCATTTTGTAGCAGAATGTGATGAGTATCAGATTTAATGACAGGTACCTGAACACCTTGAAATCCTGGTCCTAAAAGTCACAGCATTTTAAAACTCCCTTTCAGCTTACAACTTTATATGAGAACTTAAGTGTACGCAACCAGCAGGTAGAAGAAGAGGTAAAAGATCTAGCAGACAAGAAAGAATCAGTTGCACATTGGGAAGCCCAGATCACAGAAATAATTCAGTGGTGAGTGCTCTTTTAAATGTATTTTTGTGATACACATTTAAGTGTGTTTGTGGACATACTCCCAACTTGGTGTGAATTCCAGGAGGCCACTAACATGTTTGTCTCATTTGTATGCTATGAAAAATAACTTATTTTGAAAAGCAAATTTTTATTACTGATATGTTATTTGCATTCTGTGTTTTCTGTTATGTTTCTGTTTCCTAACTCTAACAAATGGCCTATACCAGCTTATATACAGCATCATGGAAATCGAATATTAGTTTCTAAGAAAATAATATGTTATCACCTATTAAATAATAATTGGTCCTTAAAGAAAAGAGGTAACTCATTCAGTAGCTGTAGATGTTACTTACTAAGATCAAAACTGCTGTATTTGTGATTATTTTAAGAAAAAACAAAGACCTAGAGATTTTGTAGAAAGGGTTAATGGAAAATGTAAAGATGAAATACTTACCTTATATTTTTTACATTCAAGCAAAACGTGTAGAAGATATAAGAAATAATAGGAAGCCTTTTATTGCTTAAAGGCTGTTATTACCCACATGTTTTGTTTAGAAATGGAATTTATCAAATACCAAATTAGTAAATACCTAATAGACAAAAAGTAAAATATATATTCCCTGTTCTCAGAGTTCTCACCAACTTAAAAGTTAACTCTCTGAGATACAATATCTAAGCTTGTCAAGCTATTTCCATTTTTTAAATTTTGATATGCAGGTTCCTTATTTAAAATGCTGGGGACAGGAAGTGTTTTGGACTTTGGATTTTTTTGGATTTTGGAATGTTATGTGTTATGCTTACCAGTTCAGCATCTCTAATCCAAAAACTTGAGCATCGTGTTGGCGCTCAAGAAGTTTCAGATTTTGGACATTCAGATTTCAGATATCCAGCCTGTATTAAAAAATGAAACAATACCAAAACAAGATTATAGGAACGCATGACATATAGAATTTATAGAGCCTCAAGCTGTCACCCTGGATGGAGTGCTGTGGCATCACAGCTCACAGCAATCTCCCAATTCCTGGGCTCAAGCAAGTCTCTTGCCTCAGCCTCCCAAGTAGCTGGGACTACAGGCGTCCGCCAGAACGCCCGGCCATTTTTTGATTGCAGCCGTCATTGTTGTTTGGCGGGCTGGGGCTGGATTCGAACCCGCCAGCTCAGGTGTACGTGGCTGGCGCCTTAGCTCATTGAGCCACAGGCGCAGAGCCGGAAATCATTTCTAATAACTTTCACTGATTATCCAAGTGAAACATATTCCTTATTGAAAATGTGGGAGAATTTTGCAGAAAAACACAAAGAAGAAAATAAAAACCACCTACAATTCTACTACCCAGAGATAATTCGTTCGCATTTTCATATGTACCTTTAAGTCATTCTGGTTATCTATTTATATACTCATTAAACAATATTACAATCTTTTAAGCCCGCTGATTAGTACCTGAATTTTTTTCTTTAAGAAATTCAGCATCAAATTTTCTATCACTTATTTAAACTATTTCCTCTGGTTGGATGTTACACTTGTTAGTCGGGTTTTACTATTATAAATAACACCCCTTTGCTCAAATCTCTGGTTGTTTCCTTGTGGTAAATTCCTAAAAGCAGAACTTCTGGGTCAAAGGAACTGAAAAAGCAAACAAACAAAAAAAGCTAAAACCAAGAAAAACTGCTGGTCCAAATTGCCCTCCAGAATCACTGCACTAATTCCTCCTCCGGTCAGCCCTCAGAAGAGAGTGTCTTTTCCCTACATTTCCATCAACATTGCATATTAATAGTTAATTTTTTGTTGTTTTTTTGCTTTATGAAATAAAAGGCAGTATTTCTTGCCTTTTCAAAATTTTCAATCTTCTATTACTGACCACCAGCCAGGATGAAACCCTGTCACATTTGATGGGAATGTGCCTTATTAAGCAAACCTAAGTACAAATTAGGCAAAGGTAAGCCACTGCCCATGGACTGGGAAGGACAGATTCTGAATTAATTTTCCAGCAGTTGTGAGGGCTCGCATTGAGTCATCCATACTCCCATTTGACCCTGCAGAGGAACATCTGTCACAGCTATGTTAAAGAGGCCAGTGTGTTTGCTGTCAAGGGGGAAAACATTTGGGGCCTCCAAACAGGACATCAATACCTGCACCTTCTGTCCCCATTGGTAGTCAGATTGCAGGAATTCCATATCCCATAGGCCACCAGGGAAAGAGAAATTCCTGGGAGAAGTGTCGTATCAGAACTTGAGATAGTTATTTTCCAGGGAGAAAGCTACACCCACCTCTTCTCCTCACTCTGTCCCAAACTCTGGAATGAGATCAGCTGCTGGGTGTGTGTGGGGGTGTGTGTGCAAAGACTTTCAGGAACCAGCTGCAGCAAAGA
Source organism: Arctocebus calabarensis (assembly GCA_963573935.1). NCBI lineage: Eukaryota > Metazoa > Chordata > Mammalia > Primates > Lorisidae > Arctocebus > Arctocebus calabarensis. Next base: position 24,932 of record CAUYON010033923.1, read on the forward strand.
ACTCAAAAGAATGTAGCCAAGATACCTCATCTGTAAAATACTCGGGCATTTATAAAGTTCTGGGAGTCTCCTGGGAGCTGGAGAGGATCATTGGTCCCAGGCTTGGAAGCGGGGAAGCCAGATGAGACCCCAGTTTTTAACTTAAAAAAAATGGCTTTATAGAAATGTAATTCACATACATCATAACTCACTGTTTAAAAGTGTACAATTCAATGATTTTTAGTTTCCTCAGAAACATCACTACTATCTAATTTCAGAACATTTCCATCACCTCCAAAGGAAACCAGAGACCCACCAGCAATTACTTCCTGGTCCTCCCTCCCCAGCTCCTGGAAGCCACTAATCCATTTTCTGTCTCTATGGATTTTCCTATTCTGCATAGCCCATAGGAGTGGGATTGTACAATGTGTGGCCTTCAGTGCCTGGCTTCTTTCGCATCATCTTTCAAGGTTCATCCACGTTGTGGCATGTGTCGGCATTTCCTTCCTTTTTATTGCTGAATAATATTCCATTGCCTGGACAGACCACATTCATTTTATCCATTCATTTTATCCTTTCATGGGCATGTTTCCAGTTTGGGGCTATTATGAATAACTCTACTATAGACATTGGAGTACAGGTTTTTATGTGGATATATGTTTTCAACTCTTGTGGGAATATACCTAGCAGTGGAATTGCTGGGGCGTAGAGTAACACTGGGCCTTTCATTTGGAGCAACTACCAGGCTGTTTTCAATTGTTGACTCTTGATCTAATACCCTATGATGCTCCCTGAAGATCCCAGAATCTCACTTCTCCTGGTCCTTGGCCCAACCTCTCCGGCAACTGTGCCCAGTTTCTCCCGAGTTGACCAGCAAATCACCTCCCTTCCCAGGCCTTCACTATCATGGACCAGAACAGGGATGGCTTCATTGACAAGAACGATCTGAGAGACACCTTTGCTGCTCTTGGTACGTGGACCCTTCAAGCCCCCCTCTCACCCAGCTGAGGGTTTCCTTATCCCACACCCATGAGAAGCAGCAGATGGGACCATCCAAAGAATTCAAGAGTATGCCATTTTCTAACAAAAGGGCTCAACTATAACTGGCCTTTAAGATAAATTTTAGAGGATGGGAAAGAAATATTTAGTCTTCGGGTGTCTTCACATATTCTTTCTTTAGAAGTAATTTTTTGGTGTGATTTTGAATGCAGTGCCAGTTCTCAATAGAAAATTTAGAAAATTCAGAAAAGTATAAAGGAGAAAACATTACCCACAAGGTCATACTGCACTGTTAACATTTCAGTCTCCTTCCTGAGTCTTTCTAGGCACATCCAACATCTGGTTTGGGTTATTTATTTATTTATTATTATTATTTTTTGAGACAGAGCCGCAAGCTGTTGGTCCGGATAGAGTGCTATGACATCACAGCTCACAGCAACCTCCAACTCCTGGGCCCAAGCGATTATCCTGCCTCCACCTCCCAAGTAGCTGGGACTACAGGCGCCCACCAAAACGCCCGGCTATTTTTTGGTTGCAGCTGTCATTGTTGTTTGGCGGGCCTGGGCTGGATTTGAACCCGCCGCTCAGGTGTTTATGGCTGGCGCCTTAGCCACTTGAGCCACAGATGCCAAGCCTGGTTTGGGTTTTTTAAATAATTAAAATCATTCTATTTTAAATTTACCATTTTAAATGTATCATCTCAATAGTGTGAGCATGAGAGTACATGGAGCTTTTTCAAGATAAACATGTCCAATCTGCCACCCACCACCACTACCAACTCCCATCCTTAGAACCAAGGATCATCATGCATAGCTGCACAGGTTGTACACCGCACAATTCTATAGGGAACTACACCATTGACATTTATTTTTAAAATACAAATTGTCTTAAGAAGGGGTGGCTTTTTCCAATTTGCATAAAAGTTGGACTTAGGGCAGGATTAGAGCAGGTATATAAGAATCCCTGAGGCTGTGAGTTATGGCAGGTATAAATTGAAAATTTTTCCTTGGGGGATACTGACAAGTCTCTCCCACCTCCAACAGAGAAGGGCTAATTTACAATATGAGCATTTCCCATTCAAGTAAAAAAAGTAAAATATCTCTATAAAATGCTCCAGGTTCTGAAGATACTGTTTTAAACTTAACTTACCTTTCCCCACATCAGATGTGTGAGTTAGATCCAGTCATCTGGTTTTTATAACTAACACTGTCAAGAACATCTTCTCACATGGATCATTGTCTCTGTCCACCCATCTCTGATTATTCTTAGACTAGATTCCTTAATGCAGAAACAAATGCCAGTGTCTTAGTGGCTATTTCTGCCCCAGCTCAGAGTCTCTAAGTGTGTGCTTTCTGCCCTAGGGCGTGTGAACGTGAAAAATGAAGAAATTGATGAAATGCTCAAGGAAGCTCCAGGTCCAATCAACTTTACTGTTTTCCTGACAATGTTTGGTGAGAAACTTAAGGGTAAGCTCATATGTGTGTGTGTGTGTGTGTGTGTGTCTTCACCTCTGGGCATGAATAAAGGTACTAAGAGAACAGACAGGGGTTGGTAGAAGATGGACAGCCTTTAAGGACACAAAGTACCACTGGAAAAAAGAATAAGAACAGTGCTGGGCATGGTGGCTCACACCTATAATCCTAGCAGCTTGGGAGGCCAAGGCAGGAGGATCATTTGAGGCCAGAAGTTCAAGGCCAGCCTGAGCAAAAGTGAGACCCTGCATCTCTACTAAAAAAAAAGAAAGAAAGAAAGGAAAAAAGAAAAAGTATCTGGGCATCGTGGCATGCATCTGTAGTCCCAGTTACTCAGGAGGCTGAGGCAGGATAGCTCCAGTCAAGGAGTTTGAGGTTGCAGTGAGCTATAATGATATCACAGCACTCTAGCCTGGGTGACAAAGCAAGATTCTGTCTCAAAAAAAACCCAGGCTAAAAACAGTAACTAACATTTCTCCAAGGCTTAGCTTAGGCCAGGGTTCCTGCTAAGCACTTTATGTACATCAGGTCATTTAGCAGCACCTAGAGGTAGGTTCTGGTCTTACCCCCAGTATGGAGATGGGGAACTGAGGCTCGGAAAGTCACTTGTCTGAGGCAAGTGCCAAGGTTAGGATTCAGAGCTCTGTCTTTCTAACTCTAGGTCATGTTTGACCTTGGATTTGCTCAGTCCTCTCTTTCACAATACTAAGGCTAAGTGCTCAGAGGAAGGCAAAGTTTTCCTTCAAGCAAGGCAGTCTTTCTCTTGCCCTTCTTCTCTGGGGGAACTTGGACCCTGCCACTTGGGGTGCCCTGGGTTCCCAGTCACCCATGGCACTCATTAATTCTGTTTGCTGTTTCAGGAGCAGACCCCGAGGAGACCATTCTCAATGCGTTCAAAGTGTTTGATCCTGAAGGCAAAGGGGTGCTGAAGGCTGATTAGTGAGTGGGATCTGTAGGGAGAAGGAGGGGATTCCCTGCTCCCCCCACCATAGACACCTGACACCAACACCTGCCTCTCTCTCTCTGCAGCGTTCGGGAAATGCTGACCACACAGGCAGATAGATTTTCCAAGGAGGAGGTAATGAGGTCTTTTAGCCACTCCCTGCACCCCAGCTCCTGGGCTCACTCTCCAGGGGGCTTCATCTCCCCCTTGTCCAAATCACCTCTGATACCCTGTGAGAAAGAACCAGCTACCATTTATTGAACACTTGACTCATTTTGTTCTTTCAATCACCCTGTGAGGTAGGGACTAATATTATCATTTTATAGAGAAGAAAACTGAGGCCCAGGGAAGTAAAGTCATTTGTCAAAAATATCAACACCAATGCTAAATGCCAGAGGCTGGGTTCAAAGCCAGGTCTCTCTGAGTCCAGGTTCTGCCTTCCGCACAAAGCATAGAGACCTGGTCAGAGCATCAGTTTACTGTGGCGTGAAGGGCCACCATATACGGTTGTCTAAGTTGTGCACTGCACAACTCTCTGGGATGCTAGTCTCATAAAATTCATCACAGACTGTATATTTATTTTTGCAATAGTGTTTCCAGCAGGTGGCAGTAAGTGTCTTGTTATAATTTTTTAAAAATTAGTATACGGTAGAACCGCTGTAAGTTGACTATCCAAGGGACTATAATAAATGTGGTGCATGCCCAGCCTATGAAAATTAGGTCAACTTAATGGTCAATGTAAGGAGGTGGTCAGCTATGGAGATTCTCTTGACTATGAAATTTTTCTGGCAGGTGCAATAACATTTCTAGAAGAAAGGGAACCTTTGGTAATTTTCCAAAGGTTCTACATGAGCAAGTGATGGTCCTGTCGACCTTATTAGTGAACTTTAATGAATTTATTTAAAATAGTCCCTGTGTAATCTCTCAGGCCTGTTTCCAAGTTCCACATTTTACTAAAATTTGTATTTAGATTTACCTCTTTCCAAGACTCAAGCAGTTAAAAGAACTGCCTTCACCTTCCCCCAGCTGTGTAGACAAGCTCCTTAACCTCCCTGTGCCTCAATTTCCTCATCTGTAAAGTAGGAATAATAATGGAACCTACCTTACAGTATATTGTGAGGAATCAATGGGTTAATCTGTATTAAACTGCTGACAAGTGGTTAGGGCACTATATGTGTTAACTAGTAACAGCCTATATATATATATATTTTTTTTTTTTTTTTTAATGACTAGCCAATACTTTTTAAATGGGGAAACTGCATGTAAAAAAAAAAAGCTAGATTTCTGACCTCCTTGCCCATGTGGCCATGTATAGCCAGCCCCGAGCAGCTGCCACCTCTGAATATGGGCCATGTGCCTCCATTTAGCCACAGTAACCACCAGGCCCCTTCTTTCTCCCTTACATAAACTGTCCAGCCCCCTTGGCACACGTGAATTCGTGATCCCTGCTATACCCTGGTCAAAGGCTAGGTAGGTTTCCAGGACATCCCTGCTGGATATTTACTTGGGAGGGGCCTTGGAATCAGCACCTGGGGAAGGAAGGCAGGGAAGGGGGTGTGAATGGAGGGAGACATTGAACCAAGGTTCGGACTCAAAGATAGCCATGGCCCATACCCCAGAAAGTGAGGGGCTGGCATAGCCCTTCTGAGAAGTCCCAGGTTGGAAGACGTGGCTGGACCTGTGTACACTCACACTGATCAGGTCACTGTTGGCTGCCCTCCATGGGGCATAACCTTATGGAACAAGTCCTTCCCTGGAGGGGCTCTGAGTGGCCATCCCCACACACCCCCTGCTCCAGCTGCCTCTCCACTTGGCCCTGCCCCCATGGTTCTCCTCCCCTCATCCTCAGCACATCTTGTTGGTTGGTTGCAGGTTGACCAGATGTTCAACGCTTTCCCCCCTGATGTGACTGGCAGCTTGAACTATAAAAACCTGGTGCACATCATCACCCATGGAGAAGAGAAGGACTAAAACAGGATCACTGCCCCCCCCCACCCCGGGCTCATCTTTGTAGGGTGGGCTCTGCCTTCCTCGCTCTCTGCTCTACCCCTGGCCTAGTAGCCACGTAGCCACCCCCATTTATCCACCACTATCTTCTTTGCAATGTGGGTGGCTTATACTATGGCGATACCATGTGGCACATGTACTGCAGATGAAAATCCACCCAGAGCCCATGTTCAAATAAATGAGAGGTTGTGTATGTGATCATGATGATCCTCTGACAGGGACAAGCTCCTTGAATAAGAAAAGCAAAAAACAGCATATAAGCTAGTTATGACCCTGCTGTCATTACTATTGTTGAATTTTAGTAATTCTTTATTTAAAATAGACCTTTGCAGCCACTCAGGACTATTTATCTCGAGGATCACATTTTCTAGAATGTTAACTAGATGACAACAGCCCTCTTTTCCAACAAGCTTAATCACGTCTAGGGCCTAGCATCCATGACCTCCTTTCCTCTGGGACTCCACCAGGATGTTTCCTCTATAGGTATGTTAACATGGGCCCCACAATAAAAGAGATAGCTTCACACTCATCCTAAGAATATGGCTCATTTAACAAAAATTCACATTTGCTAATCTAAGAGGTTGGTTTCTAGTTTCAGATAAAGCAGAAGCTGTCTGTACTCCTTTCCTGGCAAATTTCAGGACGGGTTCTAATTTCTAGACCCTCTTTGGGATCTAGGCTTGGGTATGAGTGAATCCTTGATTTTGAGTGACCAAAATCATGGCGAAGCATTCAGGTCTATAATGGCTACAAGAATCCCAACTTAAGAAACAAATTGATTCATATAACTGAGAAGTTCAAGGGCTTCAGGCACAGCTGCATCCAGGACCTCAAACATGGCCTCTCTACTGCTCTGCTTTTGTTCATGTTGTTGTGCTCTCATTGGTGACAAAAAGGCTGCCAGCAGCTCTTGGCTCCCTTCTAACCTTTCAGCAATCTTAGTAGAAAGAGGGTACCTTTCTCTCACCCAGCCCAACACAAACAGCAGAACAGAGCCTCCTGGGGTCTCTCTGGTATCAGAGCTAACACAGGCCAATCACTAGGGATGCTGTGACTGGGACCCACGACCACTCCTCATGCTGGGGCTGAAATCTGCTCCCTCCCAAACCACACAGCTGGCAGGTGGGCAGAGACATCCCCCAAAAGAAAAGCAAGAAGTAGAAAGGGGGCATTGGGCACTCTGAGCTTTTAAGAGAATCTTGATAACCTAGAACAAGTTAATGCCTTGCTGGGAAAAAGGAGATGGAACTGAGTGTGGGAGTGGAGCTGGGGTCACATGGAAGGAAGGAAGAAGGTGGGGGGCCGGAGGAGCCAGAACCAAGATAGCCTTCAAGGCCCTAGGTACAACAGCCACAATCTCCAGGAGGCACTAAGTGTTCAGCATTCAATATTGCTGCCAACTGGGGACTCTTTCAAAGTAAGCTGGGTGGGCAGGGCCCCAGAGAGTCAGGGCCCCTCTGCTTATGACCCAGCATGACCCTCATCCTGTGATGACCCACAGCCCTGCAGCCTCCCACATGCTCCCAAGAAGACCTGGCCACAAACCTGATCCCTGGGGCTCCTGGGGAGGCGGACTGTGGCTCAGGACAAGGCACTTGTCAGTGGCACACTCACCCACAGAAGACACAGAGACAGAGACACACGCAGAGGCTCTGTAGTGCCTGCCTGCCTGTGTTTACCACACCCCCTGTGACTCTGGGGTCGCTAGATCAATATTTTGGCTCCAATGTAGCCCCTACACTCTGCTCATCCCTGCATCATCTGGTGGACCCTGATAAAGGGAGACCTGTACCAGTCACTATCTCAAAAGTTCTCAGGGGTCACACAATACTTGCCTCCTATGCCCACTTTGAGCCCTGTACCTCTTGCTCTTAGACGCCATCCCTGAGGTGGCTCCCAGTACCCCAGGCTTTGGCAATGAGTGTGAAAAGGCACTGAGGTTACTGAACAAAACATTTATTATTTCTGGTTATGGTATAAATGCGGCCCCATCATCTCACACCATTAACCTCTTCTTGGACCTCATGTCATCCCCCTTTTCTGGAGGCAGACTGTCAAAGCGTGTGTCCTTACGAGACTCCTTCAAAATGTAATTGTCGATCACCAGCTGCCGAAGGCTGCCGTGGTCCAGGGGCTGGTCAACTGCACCAAGACGAGATTGTGTGAGGTGTCTGGAAATCAAACCTAGTACTAGGGCCTCCTTCCCAGAGACTGAGTCTCTTTGTCTTGTTCATGGTTGCCCAAGGCAAGGATGCCCAAGCCTGCTGTACAGTGCTGGGAGTGGAGTTGTGAAAATTTTCAGGTTTCAGGGTGGGGAGGGTAGACAGAAGTGAACTTCTCTGGGATGCCCAGACAATGACTGCTTTTTTCCCTCAAACAAGGATGCAAAGGATATAATATAAAGGACATAGGGCCACCATGTATAGTTGTCTAGGGTGTGCACTGCACAAGGACACATAGAGAAAAGAGGTGAATGGATGGGCTGAAATCTAGCCCCACTTGACTGTGAAACCATGCCTATTCAGAGGGGCCCCCTTTTTCTAATTAATCTACCCAGAAGCAGCCCCTCTTCTAATTCATACCTGCAGGCCATAGCGGACAGGGGGCGAGGAGAACACACATTTACCAACATTCTTTTGAACACAAGTGAAGACATTATCTGTAAGTTCGTGATCTTGTGAGGATAGCTTTACCAGCAGCTGTGCCCCACACCCTACTCCATCCCAAGCCCTGCCCTTTTAGGAAACTCCAAAGGGCTAAGGGAATTGTGCTAGGTGGAGCTATGTGCATGGTCTATGTGTGCTGAGGGGCTCTCTCCATCCTGGGAACACTTGAAATGCTGCTCAGAGAAGTGGGGGCAGCCTTTCAAAATTTGATTTTTTTCTGATTACTAAAGGCATGCAAGATCATTGTATAAGAAAATGCTAAACAATACAGAATTGTCTAACTTAGAAATGCAAAGTGCTCTGTAAGCCACCATCCAGAAATATCTGCTCTAACAGTTGGCTTATATGTCCTCTCTGTTTCTATATATAAAATCTAGTTGCCTCCTTCCTTCCCTTGCTCTCAGCTCCTCTCTCAACTTTCCTCCTCATCTACCCCCAACTCCCCACCTCTCTCTCTCTCTGACACACTTGCCAGTTTGCAAAATTCAGATAGTCCAAGGTTCTTTTAAAACAATGAGATTTAAAAGAATACACAGGATAACTAAGCTCTGAGATCTGTGGCCAGGTTACCCTTGCACCATAGGAAGCAAAATCCTCCAGTAAAGGATGTCAAGTGGCCACAGCCAAGATGGTACCCAAGGGAAGTGATGGGCCCTCAGGGCCCATCAAGACAGGAAGACTAAGGCCAACACTGTAGACCCTCTCAAGTACTGGGACACAGTATCCTCGGCCCCGAAGGCATAGATTTACAGCACCCTGCACTAATGAGGAGAAAGAAAACTCACCCTCATCCAACTTGTCGCTGAAAGAGTCAGGCCCAAGGATGGGAGGAATGACCTTGATGGGTTCTGAGGGCTTGAGGAGGGCAGAGCCGCCCCAGAAAGGGTTGACAAAGGGTGGTGAGACGTCAGTCTCAGACACCTCCATATCCAGGATCCTCTTGTAGGACTCCAACAGCAGCAGGTCATTGGTCTTCTTTTCAATGACGGCTGCAAAACAAGAAGCAGGGCCAGATGGCTGCCAAGAGATGGCATCCTGTGGGCCGGGGTCCTGTCCCAGCTGGACAGGAAGAAAAGGAATAGGAAGTACAAGAGGGAAGGTCATGGGCTCCTACAAGGACCAGGTTTTCACCTGGGTTATGCCAGACATTCTCAAGGGGATGTCACTCTTAGGGGGTGAAATGTGATTCTTGGGAGGCAAAAATCTGACTCCTTCATGTATGGAGCACAGGTACACATAAAGGACAGGCCGCGGTATCAAAATCTCAGGAGGAGGGACAATTAGGAAAAAATAGAAAGGCTCCTTGAGGGAGGAGGGTGATAATGAAAAGAAGGTTGAGAGACGCTAAAAACTGGAAGCTGGGGCAGCTCAGCCTTAAACTACTATAAAGGCTTTTCCCGAGTGCTTTCTGTTTCAGGCCTCCGGGTCTTTACTCATACTACTCCTTAGTCCTAGAATGCTCTTCCCCACAGCCTTCCCTGAGTAACTCTTCCTGGTATTTTAAGCTTCAAGCCAGGTCTCACCACCTGCAGGAATATTTCCCTGACTTGCCTTCTTCGGGAGAGCTGCCCTGCCCACTGTGTTTCCATAGCTCTGTGCAGTCACCAGAGTCATTTCTTCATTCATTTATTCATTCATTCATCAAGGATTAGCCATGTACTGTGCTAGATGCCAAGGATGCAATGCAAGAAAAACAAAACAGGCTCTGCGCCTGTGGCTCAGCGGGCTAAGGCGCCAGTGACGTACACCTGAGCTGGCGGGTTCGAATCCAGCCCGGGCCCACCAAACAACAATGACGGCTGCAACCAAAAAATGGCCGGGCTTTGTGGCAGGCGCCTATAGTCCCAGCAACTTGGGAGGCTGAGGCAAGAGAATTGCTTAAGCCCAAGAGTCTGAGGTTGCTGTGAGCTGTGATGCCACAGCACTCTATCCAGGGTGACAGCTTAAGGCTCTGTCTCAAAAAAGAAAAGAAAGAAAGAAAGAAAAACAAAACAATAACAACAAGAGCAACAAAGACGCAGTCCTGGACCTAATGAAGCTTCAGTTGTGTATGTTGGGATGGAGAAAAAGAAAAGCTAAACAAGAGAACAGATAAATACAGGCATCCCTCACTATCCAGATGTTCATTATCTAAA
>CAUYON010033927.1:0-78390 GCA_963573935.1 Arctocebus calabarensis
GCCACCCTCAGTATATGGGGCCGGCGCGCCTTACCCACTGAGCCACAGGCACCTCACATTATTTACCTATTTTCTTTCAGCATCTAATCTCTCCCTATCTACCCCTATTCCATAACCTCCTACCCCACACATACATATTCTAGTTGTGTTACTGCAGCAGGAATTCTGCAAACTGTACTTCCCAGAATCCATTGCCAGCTAATTTCCTGTTAAGTTTTGCTGGTGGGGCACCCCAAAAGGAAACTGAAAGTGGAAGACAGAAAGAGGGACTTCATTTCTGTTTTCCAGTTGCTGTAACATCACTTCAGTTGCAGACAGTTGGCTCCCGCTACTAGCTTATTCTGTGCTCAGCACCAGCTTAGCCACACCTCTCAGGTATTAGCAGCAGACCACCACCCCTTGGCAGTCAGAGGACAGTCACACTTTGCTTTTCTACCCTCAGGACCATGCCTTTCCTAACAGCTTCAAGCACCAAGTATGTGGAGGGAGTTCCCCCTATAAAAGTCTGAATATAAGTCAAAGAAGGCTCCTTCTTTGAGTGCCTCCTTTCTTTCTTTCTTTTTTGAGACAGTCTGATTATGTTGCCCTTGATAGAGTGCGGCAGTGTCACAGCTCACACTTGGGCTTAAGCGATTCTCTTGCCTCAGGCTCCCAAGTAGCTGGAACTGTAGGCGCCTGCCACAACACCTGGCTACTTTTTTTGGTTGCAGTTGTCATTGTTGTTTTAGCTGGCCCAGGCCGGGTTCAAACCCATCAGCTCTGGTGTATGTGGCTAGCATTTTACCCACTGAGCTACAGAGTGTATGTGGCTGGTGTCCTACTCACTGAGCTATAGGCACTGCCTCAGTGTCTACTTTCTGATAGTTCTATCCCGTCTTCCCTTTTATCTTTCCAGGCCTTTGGGTGTTATTTGATTTCTGCTGTTATTAATTTTTTAATTACATAAGCATCTTCTTTCTACTCTTTCAGTCTTCTAATACTTATAATCAATTTTCTATATTAAAAGCCCTCTTGTTAACTCTTATATACTGCTGGTGAGAACATAAATTAGTACAACCTCTATGGAAAACAGTATAGAGATTTCTCCAAGAACTAAAAATAGAACTACCATTCAATCCAGCAATCCCACTACTAAATAGCTATACAAAGGAAAAGAAATCAATCAATAAAAAAGAAACCTGCATTCATACTTCACAACAGCGAAGATATGGAATTAACCTAAGTGACCCCCAACAGAGGACTGAATGACATTATGTCTCTTGCACCAACATGAATGGAATTGAAATGAATTACATTATTTTCAGTAAAATAACTCAGACACAGAAAACAATACTGCATATTCACATTTTTAAGTGGGAACTAAATAACATCTACACATGAAAGCAGAGTTTGGAATGATAGACAATGGAGATTTTGGGGGTGGCAGGGTAAATGATGGAAGGTTGTTTGGTAGGTACAAAGTGTTATGTCACTGACATATCCACTGCAAGCCCTGACTTCATCAGAATGCAATACATCAATGTAGCAAAAGTGTACTTGTACCCGATGAATACATACACATAAAAAAATAAATGGAATTTTTAAAAAACAGCCTAAATAAAAAATTTTTTAAAATAAAAGCCTTCTTCTTCAAATACTTAGTGTGGTTTCTATTTTCTTGTCTGGGTCCTAATACATGGCTGGGTATATTTTTTTTTTTTTTTTTTTTGAGACAGAGTCTCACTTTGTTGCTCTTAGTGGAGTGCTGTGGCATCACAGTTCACAGCAACCTCCAACTCTTGGGTTTAAGCAATTCTCTTGCCTTAGCCTCCCAAGTAGCCAGGACTACAGGCACCTGCCACAACACCCAGCTATTTTTTGAGACGAGGTCTTGCTCTGGCTCAGGCTGGTCTTGAACTCATGAGCTCAGGCAATCCATCGACCTTGGCCTCCCAGAGTGCTAGATCACAGGCATGAGCCACTGAGCCTAGTGATATGGATGGATATTTAAAGCACCATTAAAAGCTAGGAGTTATGGTGTATACCTGTAATTCCAGCTACTCCGGAGACCCAGGAAGGAGGATCATTTGAGCCCAGGAGTTTGATACCAGCCTAGGTAACATAGTGAGTCCTCATCTCAAAAACCAACCAACCAACCAACCAACTGACCAACCAACCATACAGTCGAGTGATTTTTAAACAAAATAAGAAATAAGACCAGATTTATAGACTCTAGTCTCTATAAATAAGGCACATGCACACATATGAAAAATTCACATTTCACAAGAATACCTGCATAAGTAAGAGAGCCTATTAAATGAGTTTTTCTGTAGTCTAAGGTTTCTGGGTAACACACAACAAAACTGAGGAAAAGAGGTAACTGGTACCAACACATTCTACATAAAAGGGTTAGATAAATCCACATAAGATTTACTATAGGATTAAAGCTGATCCAGAGACCACCACCCTTTCTAATGTATGAGATTAGAAATGCAAGATTTACTGACAATCTTTAGGAATAGGGAGAACTTTTCCCTGCAAGGCAAAGGAACAGTGCTGTCCCCTCTATTCTAAACTAAGTGATGAGGGCTCCAACAAGACCATTTGCAGACATGTTATATTCCCATGAGAGGGAGACATTACATTTATTCAGCATTACAATTATTTAGCTAGAGGCTTGCTAAGCTCAAAAACTTATAAACACATCTCCATCTGGAGTATAGGGTGGAAGACTCTCAGGAGAACATAACCTGAATCACTCAGGAGGATTTCCAGCCATGATGAATATAGACTGGCACTTACTTCTCACAAGAAGTCAGAATTGGCTGGGCATGGGGCAGGGCAGGAAGAGAAAAACCACCTACTGGCTGGGCTGACCTTCCACTATTTGGCATGACAAATATTTATCAGTTTCCAGGGGGCTCCTTAAAAGATAACCAGTCTTGAGGATTTACTGGGACCTCTCCCAGAAGGGCTGCCTGCTAACATCAAACACTTCAGCACTAGGAGGCACTGTCAAGGTCAGGAGCCGAGGAATTGAGGAGCAGTGTGGGCTGTGCATCACAAGAGACAACCTAAGTTGTCAAGTTCCAGAGCTCCAGAGAATACCAATACCTCACACAGGAGTCCACATCTAAATGCTTATCTTGATATAACATACCAATGATTCATTAACCATGTAAGTTCATTGTTTCTCTAACACACTCTTCCCCTATTCCAATCCTAGAAGAGACAATGGAGATAAAGAATGAGTAAAGGAAACAGTTCATGTTTCTCCCCACTGAGCTGGCATTGACAGTGGCTTTGAACTGGATGAGCTCCTGAAAGATCCCTGACATGTGGGCAGGAATGGGGGAAAATATTTTAAATGTTAACATTTTAGACTGGTCTCAGTTGTTATAGGGAATAATGAGAACACATTTACATACCAAAATATTAATAATGTAAGACCCTTGAAGTGAAGCCAAAGGGACAGAGAAGCATGTGGCTATCAGAAAGACTCTGAAGAAGTCTACTAGTAAGCAAGCTATCCCTGCTTAATCAAGAACATACCAACTTGTGACCACATAAATCAAGAGACTAAGAGAATCACAGAGACCTCAGCCCTAACCTCCTTGAGCTTTTCACCTAATGCCAAGTCACCTACTTTCAGATTTCTTGTTATGAGAGGAAAAAATAAATATCCAATCTGTTTAAAAGCATTCTTTATTTATTTACTTTTTTTTTTTGGTCGCAATCAAAATGATCAATAAAATGAGCATCTGAACTTCAAGATGCATTTTTTCCCCCAATTTTAAATTCATGAAACAAATAGAAAGCACTGACTGGCAACTGGATAGATCATCAAATGTTGGAAGCATTCTGAAGGAAGTAAAGAGGGTTTTGAGGTCAAAAGTAAGGTGGATAGGATGTCCACAGAAGATATACCCAGGGTATATAAAGATAATCACTGCAACACCACCAAGCCACAAACACTAAACACAATAGAGGTTTATTTCTTACTGAAAGTCCAATGTGAATGTTCTTGGACAAGAAGCTATTCTCCAAGTAGGGACTCAGGTATCCACACTTCTTCATGCTATAATTATGACTAAGGTCATAATTCAAGGTCATGCTTCAAGGTCACCTTAGCAGGTAAAGAAGGGAATGAGAGAACATGGAAAAGGCTCAGGTACTAAAACATCACTTCCACTCACTTTCCATTGGTGAGAACTATTCACACAGCCCTGCCTAGATGCATGGAGCTGGGAAATGTTTGCCTGTATGTCCAGAAAGACAAAATTTTGTGAGCACCTGGCCAGTTTCTTCCACAGAAGAAAACGTGATGCTGGTGTAAATATCTAGCAGATGAAAATGAGCTCAATGGAGAAGAGTACTCTAGGAAGACAGAACAGCATGTGTAAAGATCTTGATATGTAAAAGTGGCTTGAAGTCCTTGAGGAATGAAAAGACTGTAGGGCTCAGGTCTCATAGCTCAGTGAGTAGGGTGACAGCCACATACATAGAAGCTGGTGGGTTTGAGCCTGGCCGGGGCCTGCTGAACAAAAATGAGAACTGCAACCAAAAAACAGCGGAGCATTGTGGCAGGCGCCTGTAGTCCCAGCTACTCAGGAGGCTGAGGCAAAAGAATCACTTAAGCCCAGGAGTTTGAGGTGCTATGAGCTGTGATGCCATAGCACTCTACCGAGGCTGACATAGTGAAACTCTGTCTCAAAAAAACCCTCCAAAACAGAAAAGTCTATGTGACTGGAGTATTGTGGGGGGTAGGATGGCTTAAGATACAGCTGGAGGCAGAGGCCTGGGCAAGATCACTAGGGCCTGGGAAGGAGTTTATCTTTTATTCTTAGGGAAATGAGAATCCATTGAAGGATTGTAAGCAGTGAAATGACATAATCTGATTTACATTTTAAAAAGATCACTTGGCTGTGTGGAAATTGCTTCGGGGGTAGGAGTAGAGGCAATTAGACCAGTAAAGCAGTTACTGTAGGAGTCAAATATCCCAGAAACAGGTGGTTGGTCAGAGAAGTCACCTGGGAAAAAGAATGATCTGGTGATAAAAGGTTCTAATTACTGGTCTCTGTCTTTGAAAAGCTGTAGAGAGCTTTGTGCAATTATGTAAATGGCTCAGTGTTTGGAACTGAGCTGTGTCTCTGCCAAGATCATGTTGTTTGGAACTGTGTTCCCTCAAGCCTGTATTATAGGAACAGAAGTTGGAGCACACCAATACTGCAGAAACAATAACTATTTACTTGAAGACCTCTAAGTCTCCAAGTAAAAAGCCTGTATTACAGGAACAGAATTTGGAGCACCCCAATACTGCAGAAGCAATAACTGTTTACTTGGAGACCTCTAAAGAGGATGCTGAATGAGCTTAAGGCATGGATTAATATCCAAACCCAACTTGATTCTTCTCTTAACCACCCTCCAACTTTATTCATAAAGGGGTGCTCTTTCTCTACCATGGAGAGAGCTGCAGCAAGTCTGTGACATTCTTAGTTAATGATGGTCCTATAATCAACATAAAGCACAAACATTGCCTACGTAACTAATTAGAATGACTAATCTTGTGTAACAATAAATAATCTGCACCTGTTGTAGCTTTAAATCTTTTCTTCCCCCCACCTCTGCCCCATCGAAGTCAAGGGGCCTGCACTGGGCAAGAGGCGAGAGATCTGTATGCTCTTCATTCTCTTCATCCCCTAATCACTCCTGATTGCTCTGGATCCTGAGAATAAAAAGGAAGAGGATAAAATAGTCTGGCTTGACTGGGTAGTTTTGTGCCCTATGGGTCTGACAGATATTTAAAGGGGGGGTCTCTGTTGTCCCCTCTCTGCTGTTCCCTTGATCCTGGTAGATGCAGCTCTGTTCTGGGTGATCCCCTGCAACTCTCTCCTCAATCTCCCTGCCAAAGCAGGGGGTTGGGGTTGACAGCAGAATAACAAGCTCTCTCTGCAAAGCAAATTTCTACCAGTCTCCTCCTATCTCATTCATCCTCTTCATTTTATGACCCTGAATCTCAAGTGCGCTATTAGTGCTGCCAGCAATAAAACTGTATTTTCTTATTTCAGGTATTTCTTCTCCTAGAAATAATATTCACATTCTCCTATCTTCAAAACTCCAAGTTCTTCTCCATTCTCACTCTCAATCAACAAATTTGCTTCTTGCTTCACTGAGAAAAGGGATCCAGAAAAGAACTTCTAGGGCTCTATCCTGATCTACCAAATCAGGAACTCTGGGAGAGGGCTTAGAAATCTGCATTATTAGAAGCTTCCAAGTGATTCTAAAGCACTCTAAAGTTTGAGAGCCACTCCCTTTAACAGAGGAGTGGGAGCAACCTCCTCCCATTCCACTCATCCCCTACTACTCTTGCCACTCCCTCTATCTGTTCTAGCTACACCTTAAACAGAGGATATATTGTTATTTCTTAGAGAAATATGTTTTCTTCTGTCTTCTGTCTAGACTTTCAACATAGACACTAAAACCCAGGCATGGACTTGAACAAGAGCTTTTCCAGAAGGCAATGATGGAGCAGGGAAGACTCAGATCAAGCTCAAGCTTTCAGAAGCAGGATGACTGACAAGGACTACTAGGAAGAGCCTGGGGCCTGCTTCAGATCCTAAGAGATGTTTACTCAAGTGGCCTGAGCAGGAATAGGCAAAGGGAGAATCCAAATTATAAGTTAGGGAGGAAAGCAAACCCTAGCTGTCCTGCAGAGCACAAGAAAACAGAAAAAATTAATCAAGATCTATGAATATAAATAACATCTGGAAAAAAGCACAAATATGGAGCTATAAAAGGTGATGAGGATCCTACAGTGAGACAGATGCTACTCTAACACATCTTTGGCCTTTGTGGCTTGCCCCCTGCTTATTTATCCCAGAAAGCTCCTGCCTTATGGAGCTATCACAATAGGCAAGTCTTCCCAACAAGCCCAGTGAATCCTGACATGCTGACTGCACATTTTATGTTGGCTACCAGCTACATTCACCAGCCTCACATCACCCCCAACAAAGGAGTCTCTGAGGCAGGCTGTGTAAACTCTCTACTTTTTAAAAAATTCCTGCCATTCTGCCTCTCCCTCCCTTAGTCTGCAGAACTTTTGGATTCTCCCCTTCCCTCAAGAGACTGACACCTATTCTACTGCCAGCTTCTGTCGTTATCCTGGAGAACTTCCAAATCCAGGCAGATAACCCCTCCCCATAATACCTGACTGCTTAGTACATTACCAATCTCCAGGTAATCATCCTTACATGCCTCTCAGGCACTCACCTCGATTGCTGTCACCTGAAACTGCTCTGCTTCAAAAATTAATAATTAAAGCATTCTTATTTCTGACCACTGCCTTTCATCCCCCTGATCACTTGTTCAATTACTACCAGAACAATAACATATCCTATCTTTATTACCAGTTCACAAAATTCTGTAGTCAAGTGCTACCATCACTTACTTGGTAATGGCCTAAAACTCCTCTGCTCACTGTCCTTTCAATCGTCTGAAATGAACTCTGGATAATCCCTTAGTACTCACCTCTTCTCTTCCACATCTACTCCTAGATTACTGAATAGGCAGAGATTACACACCAATAGGCTGATTGCTATAACTATAAACTCATGAATACAGCTACTATAAACCCAAACAGGCTCTTAATGTTACTCAGCAATCCTCTCCCCACTACATTGACTTGTTACTCCTCTTAACAGACTTCTCAGCAGCATTTGACATTGACAACCTGCTCTCATACCTTCCATATTAAAAAAAGAAAAAAAGGAGTAGGGCGCCAGCCCCATATGCCGGAGGTGGCGGGTTCAAGTCCAGCCCCAGCCAAAAATTGCAAAAAAAAAAAAAAATCCACTCTTTTACTTCTCTGGTCCAACCTTCCATCTCCCATCATTTTTACTGGTTCATTTTCCTTTATCCTCCTCAGAATTCTATTCAAGGCATTTTCTCTTCTCACTGTCTTTCCCTGGATATTTCATCTATTCCTATCACTTTACCTCTAGGCTGCTGATTCCCAACCCCCTAGCACAGGTCTCGTGGATGGATATCCCCCTTCCAAAAGAACATCTAATGAGCACCTAAAATCTAACACTTTAAATGACATTATCAGTCAGCACTCAGTTGCTCAAGCCAGAAACCTGGGACTTACTTCCTATTCATTTCTTTCACTTACACTCAACATCCCATAAATTCTAATTAATAAAGTTCTCCTGTCTGCCTATTCCTTCCATCATCTCTAGTCCACAGTGCCTTCACCTTATGTCCTGAAACTGGTTTCTACAACACCCCTGCTCTCATCTATCCCACTCAACTAGACCTGTCTTTTTTTTTTTTTCCTCTCCCTAGGTGAACAAGTACACTGACTCTACTTCAAGTGACAAGCTCTGGGAATTCAAAGATACACATAAGACTTCTGAGAAAACTGCAGCCAAATGCACAAAACAATAGCAATGCAGTATTTAAATGCTGAAGTATACTCTTCAGATAGTACTTCAAGCACAAATGAAGAATTCTGCTTTGGGAGTAGGGTTGTAGAAAACAACTAGGCTGTCTGGAAAGCGGAGTAAATTTTGCCAGTTAGGCGCATATGCAGGAGAAAGAACAGCACATGCAAAGGCACAGAGCACAGTCTGCTGAATGGTTTGCAGCCCAGGCTCTAAACATACCCTCTGGCTTATGGCATGTTTCAAAACCTCCATCCCCTTACTAGAAGTATCCAACTGGCTCAGAGGCCTGGAACTTATGTCCTCACAGTGGGCACTCTCAGGTGTTCTCAGAAATAGGTAAGGGAGGCTGTGTCTTTGCACCTCAGCCTATGGCAGATATTACCTGGGGGAAGCCTATAACCTTTCATCCCAGGTCATCTTCCCTCAACACCAGCCTTCTTTGCTTAGATTCCCCAGGACATGCTGGCCTGGGACCACTGCAAGGGAGAAATAATGGACAAACCCTCCTGCCAATGAACAGCCCAACCCTCCACTTCTACATGGCATTAATCAGTTGTTTAGGAGCAGAGACCCAGCTCCCTCACTATGCCCTTCAAGGACAGCTCAGAACCCATTAGAAGTCTCTAAATATCCTAGGAAATAAGACTGTTGAAGGGCTTGTCCTGAGTAAACCCAGTCTTAGTCAAGTATTTTTTACCCTTCAACCTCTAACTGACCTAGGGAAAGGTCTTCTAGGAATATTGAGGCTCCTGACACAAAATAGCCACAGTTTATTGAGCACCTCTAATGTTTCCAGGCCTGGCTTTGGTTTCTTCAGTTAACCCACACAATGACCCCATAAAACAATAATTCTGCCATTTTTCAAATGAAGAATATGATATTCAGAGGTTAAATGACTCCCAGCTGTAAGTGGGAGGCCAGGATTTGAATCCAGGTCTATGTGATTCCGAAATCTATTCTATTTGCCACATAAAACCAAAGGTCCCACAGGATAATGGGTGGTAGGAGTGGTTTGGATTATATGATTCTAAAGATAAGACATGAGAGCAGAGGGGAAAGGTGAACCACTAGAACTGCTTAGTAGAGGCACATCCCAAGTCTTGACCTGGTAGTTCAGATTGGTATGTCAACCCTGGATGTTGATGGACTATCAGTTGCCCCAGCACCAAGAAGCAAGGCTGCCTTTGTGTAGCCTTAAAAGCCTGGGCAGACTGAAGATGCAGGGGCAGAAGCTACGAGTGACCAGAGGAAGCTGGTCTACAGACAGATCAGAAGAAAGTAGGGTGGAGACGCCAGGACAGAAAAACCATGTGGCTTTTAGAAAGAAAAGCCAAACCAGAGATACTGTGAATTACAAACTATCTAGTTTTTATGATACCTAAGGTGATCTATGATCTCTAGATACCCCTATGCTCTCACAACACCTTATTCTTACCTGGCCCTAAGTGACTTTATGTTTCCTGTAACTAAGAAGCCTTCAGTAGAGCAGAGCTGAGCCAAAGGTTTTATCATACTTTGTTCTTAGGAAGGAAGGCAGGTAGTACCAGGTTGTGACTCATGGTCTTCAGAGTTCTGAGTCTGAAGTTCAAGCTCTGCATCCCTTTTCACAGGAGGTCCAGGGGTCACCTGCGCTTGTAGAGACATGGCTGTAGCTTCAGGCCTGAGAGTTCAGTCTTGGGTCCTACCCGAGGGGTCCCAGTTTTTTGAAAATCAAACAAGAAGAAGTGGCTGTTGGTCAGGTCCTAGGAGCAGAAGAGATCCAATGAGATCCAAATCTTCACCCCAACTTCTCTTTTTTTTTTTGAGACAGAGCCTCAAGCTGTCACCCTGGATAGAGTGCTGTGGCATCACAGCTCACAGCAACCTCCAATTCCTGGGCTCAAGTGAGTCTCTTGCCTCTGCCTCCCAAGTAGCTAGGACTACACGCGCCCGCCACAATGCCCAGCCATTTTTTGGTTGCAGCCACCATTGTTGTCTGGCGGGTCAGGGCTGGATTCGAACCCGCCAGCTCAGGTGTACGTGGCTGGCACCTTAGCCCATTGAGCCACAGGTGCTGAGCCTCACCCCAACTTCTCAACACTTCTCTCCACATGCTGCCTCTGCTCAGAAAGCTCCCAAGGCTGCCCTTGCATTATGCTTTTGGGAAACAAAATGACCTGTGCCATTATTTCCATCCCAATCACCTTTAACCTGAAAAGGGCCACACATGAGATTAAAAATAACAGCAGACTTGTTGAGACCTTTACCTTGGAGATGACCTTGAAGCCCAGCTTGGACACAGCCCCTAGAAAGATCCGGACATCCTCAAAGCGGCTGCTGACCTCAGCTACTTTCAGAAGACCCCTGAGAAGGACAGAAATTTCTAAGTAAATACAGGCACATACGTGCATATCTACATACACGTATCTGTGTCCTGAAAGCTCCTACCCTGGCTTCAGCACTCGATTTGCCTCCTCTAGGAAGTCCTTGATGTTGGTTCCCATCAGTGAAAGGCAAAACACAGCCACATCCACAGACTCATCCTCCAGAGGCACCTGTGGAGACGCAGGTGTTGTAGAAGGCACACAGTGTCAGAAGGAGAAAGCCAGCACTGCGAGTAGGGCAGGACCCCACAAAGGGAAAAGCGTGAGGAAGGAAGGATTAAAGCAATTTCGAGGTTGGGCCCAGAGCACAAGCCAGATTGATAGAGTTTACCTGGGCCATGTCACACACAGTGACCCTGGGGTCCAGAGAGGCCAAGTCAAAGCAGTGTACAGGATTCCGGATACTTGAAGCTAAGCGGCAATCCCCACAACCAAAGTCAGCCACCACCAGGGTTGCAGGCCTAGGAGTGGAAATAGAGGGGTCTTAGCCTGGTTTGGTTGAGCCCATGACTGACCCACATGGTTTCTCACAGTGCCTAATCCCCATTCACCGCTGGCGAAGATCCTTGGCAATGCGGTCCACTGGCTGCACTGGCCACTTCTTCACTTGGCTCTGAAAGCCACGGTGGTAAAGAAGAAATGCCTCAGGATCATTCTGGAAGAGATGTTGTGCAGCACTGCTGGGTCCTGAGTATAGCTGTTCATTGAGGTAACGAAATCGGGCTCCATCCAGCCGCTGTGCCATGCGGGTTCGCAGAGCCTCAGCCCGAGCCTCATGGCTGCCTCGAAAGTGGGAAGGAGAACTATCTGTCTCCTCTGTTGGGGCCTGGACTGTGGTCTGGTCTGGCACCTGAGGTGGCCGAAATTTGTTCTTCTGTCTCCGTTTGTTCTTCTGCCGGTTCCGCCATTGCCTGCGGCTCAAGGTAAGAGCAGGTTTAGGGGAACTAGACCCAGGGCTTGTATTGGGTGGGTCATTTGTAGCCCTGTTCTTCCAGGCTTTGGGACCTGCAGGGAAGAAGATGAGAAGGTGTATTTGGGGTAAGAGCTCCTAAACTCAAAGGTTTGGCAAGTCATTCTGGCCATGTCCTTGTCCTTGAGACAGAGACTATAGCCTGGGTAAAAGTACTTCTAATTTCCTAATACTATTAGCCCCTATCCTGAGGGTGGAGAGTAACCTCTGCTGTATGTAGAATCAGCTGATGCCCCACCCCTCAATAAACACATAAGGTAGTACCTGAATGGTCAACATTGTCCAGGTGCTCGGCTGGGTTTGAAGGGGTATGTTGCTGGTATTTCCTCTTTATTTTCTCTTCTTCAGCAGAGTCATTGCCAAGGAGAGACTGTTTACGACACTCCTTCCTTTCTACTTCTCTCTCCTTAGAGCCACTCACGCTATGTTTGTGACATTTCTTATTCCTTTTCTCACTTACTTCTGCAGAGGCACTGGAAAATGATGCCTTTTTGGGGCGTTTCTTTTTCCTTTCCACCTCTTCCTCTTCAGAGTCACTGCTAGGTAGGCTAGGAGTTTGAAGGGAAAGAGATGCTGCCTCTAGAGCCCGTAATGTAGCTAGAAGCTGGCGGTGCTTGGAGCCCTAGGGAAAAACAAGGAATGAAAGCAAGGATGAGGAGAATGGATGAGGCCTAGGACATAAGAAGGGACAGATGGAGACCTGATTCAGACACTGGAAGAAGGATCTGTATTCTTCCTAAATTAGCCCGTTGTGAAGCCCGCTGTACTCTAACAAATTTTCCTGTCACCATCTCAATGTTTGGGAGGCTGAAGGCAGAGAGGGCACCTACCCTATTTTCTCTGATGTGTGGTAAGGTAATAGCTTCCCTTCAGATTTGTATTTTGTAAAAGTTGTTAGTTACAGTGTGGAATGGACTGGAGAAATGAAGAATGGGTGGCAGCAAAAGGTGTCAGTATCACTGTGCATGTGGGGGACTGAGAACCTCCCAGGCAGATGGATGGTAAGGTAATAGAGTAACATGCTAAAGAAACAAGCAACAAGACTGAGACCAGAGACCACAAGTTTCAACCGTCTCTGGCTTTTGTCCCAGCCAATACCTTTCCATAAGGAGTAAGAAGGTTTCTAAATATAAGAGGGACACAATGACACATGTACATTAAACTATTTTAAATTGTACATGAACTTTATGTCCATCCTGTATGTTTCTAGCTGCAGTGTAGAGAACAAACTGAAGGGGAGAAGCTGCAGAGAGGCCAGTAGCATGGATTATGGCAATGGGCTGAGAAGATGAAAAGGTGGGAGCAAAATAGTCAGATTCCATGTAGGAAGCAGACTAAAAGGTAAGAAAAAACGTGAGGAAGTACAGCAGCTCAAAGGAGAAGGTCTACTGTCCAGGAGGCTGATTCTGGGGAGGTTCTCAGTTCCCCACATCCTCCCTTGCACAGTGATACTGACACCTTTTACTGCCACCCACTATTCATTTCTCCACTCCACACTGTAACTAATGACTTTTGCAAAATACAAATCCGAAAAAAAATCATTCCATTGCTAAAATATATTTCATCAGCTTCTATCCCAAGTGTATACGAAATTTCTAATCTACCTCTTCTACTTGAACAGCATCCCCTATCATTTACTCTGTGCTCCAACCACACAGATCACTTTTCTGTGTGTGACTCTTAACAGAACAAGTTCTCTTGCCCCAAGGCCTTTGCACGTGCTTTTCATGTGTGCGAACCCTCTTCTTTTCACCGGTGAACTTCTACTCGGCAACTCTGTCTTGGTCGGTGTCAATGTCATTTTCTTTTGGAAGTTTCTGGAGCTTCATATCTGGACTCTCCCCTAACAGTGGCACAGGTGCCCTTCCCCCCCAACACATACACAAGGCGTGCCCGGGTCCGCATCATGGCCTGAAACAGCACCCATTGGCCTGCGGGGCCACTCACCGTGGTTTGCGAGGCAGTCGCCGGTCGAGGCAGTAAGGTCACGGGCCCTAGGCCTGAGGCTGCAGGGGCCGCCTCGGCCCACTCGGGCTCCTCGAACATGTGGGTCCGGAGGACATGGTCGATCAGTCCACTTTCCTGTCCACGTGCAGAGCACGTCCGGGAGTCGCAGTGCCCAGCTCTGACAAAACATAACCGGAAACCAAAGCGTGAGAGGTAAAGGAGGCTAGAGCGGCCGGCGCGGCGCAGAGAACCATAGAGTTCAGACAGTCGTAGGCTAGAAGGGCAAGGGAGGGGAGTAGAAAGGGAGGGAAGGCGGCCCGCGCTGGCCCGAGAGGGCCGGGGACTGGGCGGGGCCGAGCGGCGGGCGCGGCCGGACGGGAGTTCCCCAGGAGAAGGTGCCTTCAGCCTGAGTCTCGGTGAATGCGAGAGGCCTCGCGCCCCCTGCCCAAGACTGGGTCCCTGCCAACCCGTCACTCTTTCGCCGCTCGAGTTCCGAGTAAGGAACCGGGGCCATCCTGGGGAAGGACCCCACTCCTGAACCTCTTCCCTTCCCCCACTCTATCCGGGGATAAGGTCTCGGTGTCTGCTCTCTGACATCAGTTCAGAAGATACTACCTCTTAATCATCCCCTGCCCGCCGGGACCCACCTTTCCCTTGCACCCAGAAGACACACTCAGGGATCGACCTGGTGTCCAGAACTCCTTCACGGACTCCCACCCCCAGCACTTCTCTCCTGTATAGGACAAAGTCTGGAGCTCATCCTCCTTCTCACCCTTTTTAGTCCCTAGGCTTCCCCAGTCTTGGGGACTCAGCGCTGGGACGCGGCTATGGACGACATTTTCACTCAGTGCCGGGAGGGCAACGCTGTTGCAGTGCGCCTATGGTTGGACAACACGGAGAACGACCTCAACCAGGGGTGAGCTGAAGCGCCTGGTGAACTAGAGGAAGAGTAGAGATCTACTGCTCTGGGCTGCATGGGGTGCTCATGTCTAGTGGAGGCGGCTGCCATCTAGTGTGATGAGTGCTGGGCACAACTTGTGTGAGGCAGAGGGTCTCCACAGAGGAAGTAGTGTTTGAGCAGAATCTTGACTGCTGAATGAGAGTTTCACAAGCAGAGGCTGTAGAGAGCTTTGCAGCGTCACTGAACAGCACGGGCAAAGGCTAGGAGGCAAGGCACAGAGCCGAGAGTGCCATGAAACTGTATGGAACTCCAGATGATGGGAAGATAGGTTTCTGTGGACAGAAGTATTGGGTACAAGCAGAAAAGGCTTGTACCAGATGATAGGCTGGAGAGGTCTACAAGTGTCAGCCAGATGATGCAAGTTCATTCAGGCTATATTAAGATCTTTATTTGAAAGCTGTGTAGTGATATGAACAAATTGTCCACTTGTTCAATATCATCTTGGATCCTTTTGTGATGAGCAGGTGGGAAGGAGGCAGTTGCCTAGTCCATCTTAGAAGTGCTGTTTTGGGCAGGAAATGGGGTGAGTGGAAAGGAGAGAAATGATCAAATTCCAGAAATCTTCAGGATAAATAATTGTGGGACTTAGTGTGGGAAGTGAAGAAGGGCAAATAATGACAACCAGGGTTCTTCCTAGGCACTTAGATAGATGGTGGTTGCGTTTACTGAGATAGAGAATAATTGAAAGAGGATGAGGTGATCTCTTCTGGACTTGTTAAAGTTAGAAGACCATGCAGCATGGTGGAAATGTTGAGTAGGTTGTTTATGCTGAGTTGCAGTACAGGAGAGGTATCTGAGTTGGAGACACAGATTATATGATACCTAAAGATTGTGGTGTGATGGAGAGTTCTTCAATAAAGTGAAAGACAAGAGGGCAGAGGACAAGAAGCTAGAAGTTGGAGAAATAGGAAAACGTGTGAGTAAAACTTAGAGAAAAGATCGTTTCCGTAAGAGAGAGTGGTCAACCGTAATAAGACTAGACTGAGAGATCGAAGAACATGAATACTTTATTTATTTATTGCAGTTTTTGGCTGGGGCTGGGTTTGAACCCGCCACCTCTAGTATATGGGGCCGGCACCCTACTCCTTTGAGCCACAAGTGTCGCCATAAAGTAACCATTGAGTTTACAATTAGGATATATTTGATGGTGTCTGTAAGTGCTGTTTCAGAGGAATAACAGGTGAAAACCAGACAACTTTGAGTTCTTTCATTTAAGGGATCATTACCTGTGCTGGTTGTCTCAGTCTGCTACCTTCAAAGCAGCAGCAGATTGATGGCAGGTTGAAAGTGAATGGGAGTGGAGGCAATGCAGACAGGTTCTTTAAGAATGGCTGAGATAGGAAGGCAAGAAATGCAGTAGTGATGGTGACTTAGGGTGGTGGATTTTAATTTTTTTATTTTTTAACATTGGTAGAGTTTAGTTCTTCAGGTTTGAGAATTAACGATTGCCTGTCATCTTCGTTCTAGTTTTACTGGTTCCCATTAAGCCCTACACTATTTCTCCTTAATAATTTGCAAAGCTATTTCTACTGTTTTTTATATACTTCTCACGGAGTCTTCTAGTAAAGCCTACTTTGTTGCTGGGGAAATAGAGGCTTAGGCAAAGTTGCCCAGTGGGCCAGCGTCTAGGAAGACTTTAAGTCTAGGAAGTCACTGTCAAAAAGCAAAAGAGTTGGCATTAATGAAACTGGAAGGTTTTGGTGCTAGTTTGACAGAATAAAGTATGGAGACCCAAGCTCTGTGCTGATATGAAAAGGGGGTTAATTCCCTGCAGGTCTGAGGCTTTGAGGTGGCAGGCAGCCTGACAGTGAAGGGAACCTATACTTTTGCCCTCAGAGCCACAGACAGTACTAGAGGTTGATAAGTCAGAGCACAAATTAAAGATCAGGGAGGCAAGACTGCCAGACTGATAAATGAGATGTAATTGCTTCCTGGGGATACCCTCTTCCAGGGAAAGCTTTTGGCTCTTTCTGTGTGAGCAGATGAAGGCAAGCTGTGGAGGAAATGATTAAGTTAAAAGCCACAGCTCTACCCCTTTTGGCTGTGGAGCCATCTGGGTGTCCAGACCTCTGATCAGCTCCAGGCGCTGCCTGGAGCCCCCACACGGGAAATGACCGCAGCACTCAGGCATTTGAAGGCTGCCTGCTTAGGCCATGGACCCGCCCCCTGTTCCGCCCCTTGGATCAGCAGTCCCAGACTGGAGGGAATTTCCTTTTATGGCCCCAGGCTGTCAAGCAGGCCTAGTTCCAACTCAATTGTTTTGTTTTGTTTGTACACTTCTTTTACTTTATAAAATACATGTCTTTGGGAAAAGGAAAATCAGGTACAATTTTCATTCTAAAGTAGCCATTATCATTTTCTTCTATGTCCAGGATTACTAAGTG
Source organism: Arctocebus calabarensis (assembly GCA_963573935.1). Classification (NCBI taxonomy): domain Eukaryota; kingdom Metazoa; phylum Chordata; class Mammalia; order Primates; family Lorisidae; genus Arctocebus; species Arctocebus calabarensis. The sequence continues at coordinate 17,049 of CAUYON010033927.1, forward strand.
GGAGAATCCTATTTTGTGTGGTGGTTTGTTTTCTGCTTCATCAGAAATCAAAAGCATGTCTCTTTTTTAATATAAACCCTTCCAAAACATCATTTAAATTCCATCCCATTTTTAGATGTTATTTTCAGTTCCAGGGCCAAACTAAGCTTGTTTCCTCTCCCTCGAGTTGTGACCTTCTTTCTCCAAGATACCCTTCTCCCCTATTAACATCCAGTGAACACTGTTAGTCCATTTCCTCAAGAAGCTTATAGTCTAACAGACAAGATGGTCCATTAACAGACTTTCAACCCAGTGTGATAAGTGCTATAGTAGGGGGATATATAAGATGCAGTGGAAAACAAAAAAGATCCATAGATGTTGCAGAAAGGGTGCAAGGGAAACCAGGCAAAGAATGCTACCACTTGATAAAATAAGGTATGGAAGAAGGCAGTAAAGATAATAAATCTTACTATAGAGTTGTTGGGATATCTAGGTGGTTGGTTTGGTCTGAAGCTCAGGAGGTCTGCATTGGACAGCTTTTGGAGTTGATAGCCTGAACAAAGTCCTAGAGAGGTAAGCCTTCCCAGAGGGTATGCAAATTAACTATCAGTTTTTCAGGAATCAAAGCCTTTGCCCCATTCCATCTCCAGCTCAATGACTATTGCCCTTTCCTCAAAGGGATGATCATGGTTTCTCTCCCTTGCACTGGGCCTGCCGAGAGGGCCGCTCTGCTGTGGTCGAGATGCTGATCATGCGAGGGGCACGGATCAATGTAATGAACCGTGGGGATGACACCCCTCTGCACCTGGCAGCCAGTCATGGACACCGTGATATTGTACAGAAGGTATGTATGAACACATGCCATGAAGTCATTCATAGGCACTATAACATACAACAGAATGCATATGTACTTGTCTCCCTTTCCCCTGTACTGACACCAGTTTCTCATTTGGGATTGACTGTGCCTTCTGCCTCTTCCTTTTGTTTGGCTATGGGGCCCAGCTTTTGCAGTACAAAGCTGACATCAATGCAGTGAATGAGCATGGGAATGTGCCCCTGCACTATGCCTGTTTTTGGGGCCAAGACCAGGTGGCAGAGGTGAGTACTTAGACCCAAGTCCTGGGATGGGTAGGAAGCAAAGTCTAGGCCTGAGTGGGAGATTCTGGAATCCAAACCCCATCTTGTCAGTACTACTTATGACACAGGGTTGTGTACTGCATCTGTATAGTTCATAGTTCTGACTCCCAGGAAGGTAGCAGAGGCCCTCATCACAATCACCTTTTCATTCCAGGACCTGGTGGCAAACGGAGCCCTTGTCAGCATCTGTAACAAGTATGGAGAGATGCCTGTGGACAAAGCCAAGGCACCCCTGAGAGAGCTCCTCCGAGGTCCATCCCCTGTTCCCAGCTTGTGTCCTCTTCTCTCTTCCCTACCCACCCAACTTTTCCCTTTATATCATAGCTCAGGCTGAGACTTTTTTCCTTCCCCAGAGCGGGCAGAGAAGATGGGCCAGAATCTCAACCGTATTCCATACAAGGATACATTCTGGAAGGGGACCACCCGCACTCGGCCCCGTGAGTCACTGAAGCTGGGAGGAGGGGTTGTAGAAAGGAGTAATTCTGGGCTCCTGGGACTGGGTCATGTCAAAGCTGGGTACCTGACCTGCCGACACTCTCAGGAAATGGAACCCTGAACAAACACTCGGGCATTGACTTCAAACAGCTCAACTTCCTGGCAAAGCTCAACGAGAATCACTCTGGAGAGGTGACCCCTGCCCTTCTTGCCCCTCCCTCCCTAAGCCCCTATAAGTTAACCTGCTCTGCTTCTGTTTTAAGTTTTTCCTCAAGTTAGTGTGCAAGGAATTGGTGGCCAGATACCTTAACGCCTACCTGTTTTTAGCTATGGAAGGGCCGCTGGCAGGGCAATGACATTGTCATGAAGGTGCTAAAGGTTCGAGACTGGAGTACAAGGAAGAGCAGGGATTTCAATGAGGAGTGTCCCCGGCTCAGGTAAGGCAAGGCCCAAACTGGAAGCTGTTAATTCCAGGGAACCATGAATAGCACTGAGACAAGAGACCTTTTATGCTATCAGCCATTCTCTCCCTCTCCCAGGATTTTCTCGCATCCAAATGTGCTCCCAGTGCTAGGTGCCTGCCAGTCTCCACCTGCTCCTCACCCTACCCTCATCACACATTGGATGCCATATGGATCCCTCTACAATGTACTACATGAAGGCACCAGTGAGTAGAGATGCTAAATCTTGTTGGAAGGACATAGGAGAGAAAGGCACATAAGGCTCTCTGAACTATTTGACTCTTTCTTACCTCCTTAGATTTTGTTGTGGACCAGAGCCAGGCTGTGAAGTTTGCATTGGACATGGCAAGGGGCATGGCCTTCCTTCACACACTAGAGCCTCTCATCCCACGACATGCACTTAATAGCCGTAGTGTAATGGTAAGGCCACAAGTTCATTGATGGCACAAGCCCCAAAGCCCTTGGCCTATGTAGGACTTACCTCCTTTTACAAATGTATCATCTCTTCCTCAGATTGATGAGGATATGACTGCTCGAATCAGTATGGCTGATGTCAAGTTCTCGTTCCAATGCCCTGGGCGCATGTATGCACCTGCCTGGGTAGCCCCTGAAGGTGAGTGAAGGCATTATGTTGGAAAGTAGAGGAGGACCAGCTCAGTAGAGCAAGGGGGCAAAGTAAGGACAGGTCAGGTAGCCAGAACAGATAAGTCCTATTCCTCCAGCTCTGCAAAAGAAGCCTGAAGATACAAACAGACGCTCAGCAGACATGTGGAGTTTTGCAGTGCTTCTGTGGGAACTAGTGACACGGGAAGTACCCTTTGCCGACCTCTCCAATATGGAGATTGGAATGAAGGTAAGCATTTATGTTGGGGGAATAGTGTTGGTGACAATAAATTATAGTGGGCCTGGGCTCCTCCCACATTTGTTCAGACATAACAGTAATCTAGTCCCGAAAGCTGGAGGCTTCTCCTTATGTGACATACTTAAATTCTGAGACTCACTTCTTTGTATTCACAGGTGGCACTGGAAGGTCTTAGGCCTACCATCCCACCAGGCATTTCTCCCCATGTGTGTAAGCTCATGAAAATCTGCATGAATGAAGATCCTGCTAAGCGACCCAAATTTGACATGATTGTGCCTATCCTGGAGAAGATGCAGGACAAGTAGGACTAGAAGGTCCCTGCCTAAACTCCAGAGGTGTCAGGACTTGGTTGGGGGAGTGCACCTCCCCAGAGCAGCAGGCTTCTGGTTGCCTCCCCTGCCGCTGGTCATGGTACTACCCCAACTATGGGGCCCATTCCCTAGCCCCCATCCCTTCCACTGTGGCCCCCCAAAGGGGCTGGGCTCAGAGCTTTCACTTGCCACAAGGTGTCTCCCAATGTGGGAGGGATCAGCCCCGCCTGTCACAATAAAGTTTATTATGAAAACAGGCTGGTGTGGGGACATGGGGACAGACAAGTACATTTAGGTTGGGTGGCTCAGGTGAAGTAGTGCGGCTTCTTCACATTGATGCCATATTCGCTGAGGGCAGGAGTCAAGTCCTCCATAGTTAGAGTATACTTGCGGTCCTGAGGAAGAGGGAAGAACACCAACTGAGCAAAGGAATCCCAAACTGGATGACCCTGAGTAGTTCTTACACCTCCCCTAGAACTTATTTTTCCCAAAGAGGTTTCAGGATAAGTTAAGCTTTCACTGCTGTGGAGAATTACTGACTCTGTGAGCCTCCCCTCACACCTTGCTCTTGCTCCGGGAGCTGCCAGAGGCTGTACCCTTCATTTTGCAGTGCTGTAGGGCATCATTGGCAATATCTGAGATGAATTTCTGGGCAGCTAGGGAGATGAGCCGAATTCTAAAGAGAAAAAAAATGGTATGAGAAGAAAATAACAATCTCTCAACAAGCACCAAAGCTCCAACCTGCCCTGGGTTTACTCACATGCGTGGGTCTGAGGCCTCAAAGCCAGCACGGTTCAGGTAGTAACCAGTGACTGCATCAGGGATCTGAAAAAACAGACAACTGTCAGTGTTAGCCCTATGCCCTGCAGGGCTGAGAGTGGGAAGAGATGAGGGAAATGTAGGATAGGCCTGGGTATCGTGAAGCTTGGATGGGCAGAAAGTAAAGCAAAAAGATAACACAAGTGCTAGTAGGGAAGCAAATACAAGAGTACGCTGAAAAGAACGGAGATATGGCCAAAGTTGGCGTGACAGTGGGTTAGACAGCCTTGCTCAGGCAGGAAGCCCCACCGTAGGCGTGTAATCCTCCAGCTGCATTAAGAAGTCCACCAGAGGCGTGCTGGACACCACTGGCTTCACGTCCCCGTTGGCCGCGCTCGGCAGTACGTAAACCCCGTTAGACATGGCCCCCTCTGGGGGCGCCGCGCCGCCCGCTGACACCGGAGCTAGAGGAGAACCAGCAAACTGAGACGCGGAGGCGGGAGGTACAGGGCTCCAGATAAGTCTGCCTTACCCCCTCCGCCCTCACCCACCGCTGGGCCCAGTCCAGAGCACTTCCCTCACCCGCCCCTCGCCGCTCGGCTGGCTCTCCGGCCCGAGCCGCCAAAGGTCCCGTGCCCCCAGCCGCGGCTCCAGCCCCGGGTCCCCCAGCCGTCCCCGCGGGGCTGGCCTTGTTCTCTGCGGCGGTACTGGCAGGCAGCACGGCAGGAGCAGAGACTGGGGGCGCTGGGCCCGGGGCCGAAGCGGCGGATGCAGGCGCCGCCTCGGGGTCCCCGCCGGAGCCGGTGCAGCTCATCGGGCCGGTGGGAGAGGCGGCGAACAGAGCCGCTTCCGCTTCCTCCCACGTTACGCACACCCTGGTGACGTCACACGCTCCAGGGCTCGCCCGGCAGTTCCCAACGTTAGCTCTCTTCCTCTTCCTGCCTTCCCTAGGCTGAAACAGATAGAAGGGCTGGGATCTATCACTGGAGATCTGCACTGCGGTTACCCTGCCACGCTCCTGAAGTGCTCCTTGGGGATTCCATCGGGATTAGGAACCACTGTATTTCTGGACTCTTCTACGGGTCTGGAACACCTCATTCAACCAGATACTTAAAGCCGTTACTTTAGGGCTGGTCAGTCCGACTTTCCGCGACTACAGCTGCCGGCCAGTCTGCATCCGTTCTTGTTCCCTTATTTATTACCCTTTTAAGCGTTCGTAGTTGATATGGAAAGCCCCCTCCCTGTCAACCGCCCCAGAGGTGAGGGCAGCAGGAGGGCTGCACAGAGTGCTGCTGTAGAAGAAGGGGGAAGGGTTTCAGGCTGAGTAGACAACATGCAAAAATCACTGGAAGTGAAAGCGTGAGGGTTTCCACTCAGACATTTATTTAATTCTTATTTGCCAACTCGAGCTTAGGGCTTGGGAATACAAAGTTAAGTAGAACAATGTAGGCACCGACGGTCTTGTAAAAGGGAGGCAAACAAGTAGACTGGCTATTTTAATACTACATGGTTGTTACAATGCTAGAGGTAGGCACAGGAGTGTGAGGTGCAAGGGAGTACGGGAACTAACATCTGCCTAATTCCAAGTGCCAGGCACTCTACCAACATTATCCAGTTAATTATTCCCTGATAATTATGAAAGGCAAGTACTAAAATTCACTCTAAACAGATAGGGAAACAGGCTCAGGGAGAGAAACTTTACTTCCCGAGGTTCTCCCCTAGTCTATATCGGAATCAAGATTCAAACAGGTTTGCCTTCAAAAATCTAGGACTTTTCTGCCACATCCCTAAGTCAACCTCAGGGAATCAAAATGTTCAAAAGAGAAAATGAATTCTGAGCCAAGTATCGAAAGTATCCTGGAAATCAACCAGGCAGTTCTAACAGTGGTGTTATTAAGTAGACAGCAAGGGTGAGAGTTCCTTGGGTGTTGGAGAGGAAAGAAGAAAAAATGATTATTTACTCAGGAATAAATATCATGGAAGGTAATCCATGAATAAACAAAAAATAAACTGATCTTTATTTAGTAATCTTTAAAAAGTTTTAGTAAATGCCTGATGGTATTTGTGTTTTACTCTGAAAGATGGATTAGGGACTGGTGAAAGTAAGAACACTGCAAGGGTCTCCTTTAATTCAGAGGAGGGAGAATATGACTTAAAACAAATGTAGCAGTGAGGATGGAGAGCAGTGGAGAAGTTTTAGATATACTCAGGAAATACAATTGGAGGACTTATGGATTGAAGAAGATAAATGGGAATCAAGAATGATGCAAGTTTTGGGCTTGGTTGGAAGAAGCATAGTATCATTTACTGAGAAGAAAGAAGAGAGGGAATAGCTTGGGGTTAGGAAGGAGAAAGATAAAATATTAAGTATCGCACATCTTACATTTGAGGAATAAATCATTACTGGATAGAAAATCTGATTCTGGGAGGTGATGATGGTTGTGGATGCCAGTAATTTGTTCTGGGGAATAGTGAGTATTCTGAGAAGAGGAAAAGACTAAGAATTTAGCAATGAAGAATACTAATATTCAACGAGGAAGCAGAGAAAGAGAAATCTATGAAGGAAGAAAGAGATGAGTAGTCAGAGAAGTTAAGTCCTGGAAGCTAAGGAAGAAGAGGGGATTGACAACTATGATTGAAAGGCCATAAAGCACGGCTCGGCGCCTATGGTTCAACGGGCTAAGGCGCCAGCCACGTACACCTGAGCTGGCAGGTTCGAATCCAGCCCGGGCCTGCCAAACAACAATGTCGGCTGCAACCAAAAAATGGCCGGGCATTGTGGCGGGCGCCTATAGTCCCAGCTACTTGGGAGGTGGAGGCAAGAGACTCGTTTGAGCCCAGGAACTGGAGGTTGCTGTGAGCTGTAATGCCTCGGCACTCTATCCAGGGTGACAGCTTGAGGCTCTGTCTAAAAAAAAAAAAAAAAAGCCATAAAGCAAAGCTTTAGAAATGTGCATGGAGGCCACTGTTTCATGGTATTACTATTGCCAAGGTAGGAGAGCATGAATCTTATTTCAGTGAATTCAGGAGTGAACACAAAGTGAAATAGAGCACACTGCCAGTGTAGGGCACCCTTTGTAAAAGCTTGGTTGAAAGAGGAAGGTGATATGGGATGAAGATGTAGTCCAAAAATGCTAGTTATAGCATCTCATTGAGGAACCTATAGAAGGAACAGGGAAACCTGAGTGTGATGGAGCATGGTAGGGTTGGGAGTCAAGTCAAGCTTACAGCATTTCAGGGTCTGGGAGATAAGTTATCTGCAGAAGTCAACAGTTGAGGATTCAGCAGGGCTTGCAACAGGGCAGAATAAGGGATTGAACCTCCAGCTGTAGAGGAGGGGACAGGCTCTCCTGCCAGGAAAGGATCAAGGGTTGAGTAGTGTCTTCAGCAAAGCTGGGAAGTTGGGTGTTCCCCAACCTGTCACAGGATCCCAGCCGGCACCAGAGCAGAAACCTTGACCCTCCACTTCTTCATTCAGACAGGACTCATGGCAGCCATGAGTTACCTAGGGAGGAGGTAGGCATCAGACTGGGTTTGCTGATATTAACAGACTATACTTCCTCACCTCTATTCACATTTCAGAGGCTATTGCACATTATCAGAACTGCCTCCAAGTTTATCTGAACACTCTTCATAGTTGTATGATAGCATCCACACCCTTCCCTTCCACACTTACATCAAAGAGTCCTGCCCCACGCTGTTGGTAGAGCCTTGGATTGAGGAAGCCAAGAGGGGGGCGACCACTGAGGATTCTGTGCTCGTTTATCAAGGATAAGAGCCCCCCAAACACTGGAGTGGAGGCCTGCAAGGTGAGAATACAAGTAAAGGTCAGAGATTCAGAGTGATTGGACTTTTGGGGAATGATGTTTAAAAGAATCAGAGATCTCTAAGGAGTCGGGGGTTCTTGGGTGTAAGGTCTTAGGGGTAGCGGTTGAGGGTATTTCTTGAGTGGGAGTTTGGAGACAGGGTGATTCTCACCGAGGTTCCGGACACCCACGGAGTGGGCACACTGTTGCTGACCACCCAGTAGCCATCAGAAAGTGCAGCCACGTCTGGGTAGGCACGGCCGCTGGCATTGAAGTAACTGGATGGTGGAAGGTGGGGACTAGAGCTCAGGAACTGGGCTACAGCTTTCTCCTGAAAGGCATTCTTGAGTGACTATTGGCCTGCTGAACTGAGGATCCCCCATCCCCACATCCATCAATCCACACAAACATACCTGGTATGAAGGCCTTGGAAACACGTTGCTGAAGCCACCACCACTGATATAGTCGACAATCTCATTTGTGATAAGAAAAGGATTCTGGAAACATGTCCCTCCCACTGTGGTAACATAGGGGCTGAGGACAGAAGATAACATTCAGCTAGCAGGGGACCCTCTAAGATGTGTGAGTATGGCCTGGATCTTGCTGGAAAGGCTAGACTCTGTGGGGAATCATGTGCAAAGGATTAACTAAGAGGAATTTTGTTTTGTTTTCATTTTTGTTTTTAAGAGAAAGGGTCTCACTCTGTCACCCACGCTAGAATGCAAGAGCAGAATTGTAGCTCACTATAGCCTCAAACTTCTGGGCCCAAACGATCTTCCTGCCTTATCTTCCTGAGTAGCTGGGACCACAGGTGCATGCCACCATGCCCAACTAATTAAAAAAAAATGTAGCCCTGGGATCTTGCTAAGTTTCCCAGGCTTGTCTGGAACTCCTGGCTTAAGGTAGTCCTCCCACCTTGGCTTCCCAAAGTGCTGGGAGGCATGGTACAAAACAGGCTAAGAGATTTGGAGACTTCAAGGCATGGCCTGAGGTGGCTACAAACTTTTCTCTACAGAACACCCACTGAATCCTTCACTAAGTGCCTGAGGACCTAGGAAGAGGAACAATGGTAGCTGAATCTCACTCAGAAGACTTGGGGCCTGGGACCTATAAGAAGAGAGGGAAGTATAGCAATCGGGGAAGGTAAGGCTAAGGGCTGAACTATAGGAGCATCTGGTAGGGTCATAACAAAGGTTCTAAATCATGAGGGCACAGGAAAAAGGTTGTAGTCACAGGCAAGTGGTGGCCTAGGGTCCTTACCTAGAGGCAGGAAAGCTAGGACGGAACTGGTGTCTTCCAGAGACAGACCAACAACCAGCCCCACTGTCACCTGAAGAGAAACCAAGTTTAGCAGTCGTATTAACTAATTAGTCAGAGTTTGGTATTGGGTTCAGATATCAGAGAGGCAATTCAGGTGTCAGTTGCTACTGCAGGAGGTCACAGTTTTAGAGCTCAGGCTAGAGGTTCCTGTTTAGGGTCTCAGTTCAGATTATCAGTCAGAAATCAGACTCAGGGGTCACTAGAGTCGAAGCTCCCATGGTAAGTAGTCAAGTGGGGGCATCTCAGTATAGGGCAGGTCACCTGAGGCAAAGAGCAGGGTGAGACCCCGAGCAGCAGCCTTCATAAACTCAGTGTTGACCCGCTGGAGGTAGGCATTGCTGAGGGAGTCCTCATCATCCCCGTAGCTCACAGTGTGCACATGTGGCAGTGCTGACTCATTATTGAGTAGTAGGAGCCACTGCAGGAAGGGTTCCTGTCCCTCATGCCGACCTGTAATATTTTTAAGAGGGGAGGAGACACAAGAAAAATTACTGGGAGGTTATCAAGATCTCCCTCCAGCTCACAGTGTTTCCTTGAGGGGGCAGGGATCAACACCCATCTCCCACCCCCTTTCCCACCAGGCCTGTCCTCTTGGCAGTACCAGGGCTGCTGTAGACCCAGGTGGAGATGTTGGCGCCAGCACTCATCAGATACTGCACATCTAGACTGGCCTCAATTCCAGCCCTGCCCCGGCCCTGTTGTCCAACCACGCGGGTTACTGATGCCCGGTGTGCAAATTTGCCACCAAAGAGGTGCATGAACTTGACCAGATCTGAGTCATGGAAATACTGCTCCAGGAACTAGGGAGGGAGTCAGAGGAGGGATCATGGGTCAGAGAGTAAGCCGCAGAGTGGTAAGGCACTGAGGAGGTAAGGCACACCATGAGGAGGCTGGGAGGACCCTGGGAGGCCGGGAGGGCCCAGGGGCTCTCTGCTTGGCTCACCTGGGCACAGGCCTGGCTGTTATTGCTGGTACCAGAGCCCACATCGCTTGCTGTCAAGTTGTATCGCTTACGGATCACAGATGGGGTCACCCCCAAATGCAGGCTAATAGCCCCTGCCACCTGTGGCCCAGGGCGTTGCTTCAGGAATGACCTGGGGGGAAAACGGTGCAGTCCCCCCACTATAGGGAGGGGTCAGGCTTGAATAAGAGATCTTGTAGAGTACAACACTCACTTTGCCACTGATCCCACCCGAAGTCCCCCACAACATCTAAACTTCTCCGGGCTCTGGATCTGTCTGCCCCCACCCCACCAACCTCACTGAGAGTTACCAAAGTCCACATGTGGGGCCAAGGCCTGTGGGAGTTGGTAGCGATGTGGGGACCTTATAACTTGGGTCTTTGCAGGTCTTCCCACATAGTGATGAAACTCAGCCCCAGAGAGCAGCAGCTCTGCCTGTCTGGAGATCAGAGATGGGAGAAAAAGAGGTCAGAAATCACAGCATGGAGAATCGCTGGGCAGTCACTCACTGTCTACCTATGCATTAGATCCCACCCACAAATCCCCAGCAAACTCTTAGCTCCCTCCCGTTGGGGTGACTAGTATTCCTGATGGGATAATTGGTGGCTCTGAGGAGCAATCATTCTCTCTCACCGGACACTCAGCCAGCAAGTCAGAAAGTCCTGTGTGGTCACTGAGTGGCAGTTCCGGGCTCCAGCTGCCAAGAGCCATTTTTGGACTGTAAGAAGGGTCAGTGGTGATGGCCGGACCAGTTCAGCTACATCCTCTAAGGTTAGGTATTTTCCTGCAGAGATTCAGAGGTGATTCTTGCCTTCATTCGTTGCTTTTCCAAATTGCCCTCTTTGGACCTCAACAATGTACATCAGGACTTCCCAGGAAGCGTGGAGCAGAGTAAAGGAGGACTGTGCATGTGCAACGTGTATTTGCAGGGACAGGAAAAGAATAGACTAGAGAGACTTGGGATGGCATGGCCAAGAATATGAATTCTTTGGATTTCTTATTCTAAAGGCCAAAAAGTTGCACCTGCTGTCCCACAGAGTGCATTGCTATGCTTATGAAAAGTGAATGAGGTTAATAAAGTTACATTTTCTATTTTAAGTTTGTCTCCAATAATTTTTTTTAAAGACTTCTGGGGCCAATTATAAGGTAACATCTAATTTATCTCAAGTCTTCATACTTATTGATTTTAAACTTAACATGAGTCATGTTTAAACTTAACATGGCGAGTCATTGTTTCCTGCATGGAGCCATGCACACTGGTGCTGACCTCTTGGGTGAATGTGAGGCTGCCTGCTTTCCTTGCCTTGATCACCACCACCATTCACACACATGCCCTCCCACTGCCAGGAGAAGGAGACAATCCAGTTTAACCGCTGGGAAAACTGTTTTGAAGCAGAGTAGGGGGTACAGGAGTGGAGGAGAGGATACTGCAGACCAGTTGGGAGACTGGGCAGTAGACCAGAAAAAGCATAAACAACTAATTTGTACTGGCAGGATGGCAAGAAGTAGATTAGTCCAAGGGAGTGCTCTATAGGAGTGCTCTCCGGGAACTGGCAGACTTAGTGTATGAACAGAGGAGGAAATGGGAGTGGATTCAAGGGTGGGAGGACGAACTTGTGTTAATGTACTACGTGCCTTTTTCTCATTTGTCTAGTAGTTAGTAAGTGCTTGAGTCAGAGCCTAACAATATCTTTTTGAGTCCTTGGACTAATCAAAGTTGCTGTAGCTTCTTGGGTCTGAGGAACACAAGTGTTTGACAGGCCACGATGGGCACTGAGACATAACCCTGTCATGATCTACACTGTCCCATGCCCAGTCCAGCCCTGTTTCCCTTCATTGCTTCCCATATCCTGTCCCCAATCCCGACAGGCACCGTAGTGAGGAGAGCTGGGATCTGACACAGCCTGCACCAGCTCCGAGAGTCTCGCCAGGTTCTGCTGTCTCAGGGCAAAGGTGAGACTCAGCTCTTCCTCGGGGTCTGCACGGCCCAGGGACACCCAGCCTGGGGGAGGCCTGTAGGGTCAGAGATCACGGACATGGCCTTGATTAGGGTGGGAATAGAAAATACTGGTCATGAAAGTTCCAGAACAGGAACTGAGACCTAGAAGCAGATATGAATCACAGGAAGTAAATGATAGGGAACTGAGTCTGGAAACCTGGGGATAAGTCTATGCAGTGGGTACCAAGAGCTGGTACAAGGATAAGGCAAACTAGAAACCAAGCTAGTAGAAGCAGAACAAGACATGGGGAAGAGGGTGATCAATGATGAGTCAACTCACGTCCTCCGCTGGTCGGGCTCCGGGCTGTAATTGCATTTGCCAGAGAGGATGAGGGCAAGAAGCCCTAGCAGGCTGTAGGGGCAGCAGGGGAGTTTCAGCAGGAGCCAGATGGTCATTGTGTTCCCACCCTCCAACATGTACTCCCTCCAACATGATCCCCTTCTCCCAGGCCCCCTAATTTCTCACCAGGCTCGGAGACCCATTCTGTCTTTCTGCAGATCTGCTGTCATGTGACAGGTCATGTGAATCCCAATCCTCACCCCTTTGCCTAGTAACTAGTGACGATACTGGCACCGCCCTTGAATGGGTGGCTCTACCTCTGGGATTCTCCCTCTCTGGTCATTTAAGCAAAGAGTAAGTCCAGGGCTCTCCCCTATTCCCTGAGTCTAACCTAGCGAGAATTACAAGGAAGCAGACTCTGGAGGCCCACAGACCTGGGTTCTTCCTACCTGTATGATGTCAGGAAAGTAATTCGACCTCTCAGAGCCTAGGTTTCTTCATTTGTAATGCAGAGGCTATTATGTAAAAGTGATATGCCTCATATGGGTCGCAGTGAAAAAAATCATTTTCTTCTTTCCTTACTCTGTCTCCCCACAGTATCTGTTTCAAGCTCATTCTAAGACTAAATTTATGAGCAGACTGGAGCTTTTGCAAGGTTGAGATCCTTTTATTCAAATCAAAGTCTAGTTTCAATGGCTTTCCAGGAAATCTACAGTCAGTTTGGAATCCTAATTATTATGGGTTCCCAAGGTTTTCAAGAGCCATCGAGGAATATTACACCATTGTCAGTGGGTTCAGATGGATAAAATGAATCCAGACCTCTGCTTTTTTCTGATAGTAAAACAAAGACTAGGGAGGTCTGAATTGACCACTTCTAATTGAGTCCTTACAAGATGATTTTCAGTGAGAGTTGAAACCCTGAGGACTCAACTTCCTTTGCAGTTTTCCTGAGTGTCCTTTCTTCCAAAAATCTGTATGGAAGAGGGAGCCAGCAATATCACTTTAATTTCCAAAGCCACTAGTCTAGTATTCACATAAAATCCCTTGTTCTTAGAGCTATAGTTCTCTACTCTTGCTGTTATCCTACAGGTCATTACCATCTACTGTCTGATAGGTTCTAGTCCAACACTGAAGATTTTGGCATATAACTTTTCTGTCTACCCCAACTCCTGCTATCGTTTGACTTACACAATTAAAATGTCTTAGTAAGAGACCTATTCACCACTATGACCTCCCAGTTCTTTCATCTCACCAAACCCAATGAGCATTACCTTCTCTTCACTTAAGCAAAATGGTCCCATGGCTATACCTTGGACTTGCCATCTCTCAGAACTTCTCTGCTTTTGAAATTGTAATTATAGCAACCTTTTTCAGACTATAACCTTCTGTTTTTTTTTAAGCTATTACATTTTCTCACTCCCATTCAAATTAATCTAACTTCCTCCTGTCCCTTGATGCCTCCACTTTTCTCCAACCCAACAGTTCCCACTTCATCTTTGAGCTAAGCAATCTCTATAACGTCCTGGAACTGTATTTATTAGCACCGTGCTCTGAAACCTTTCTCTTTGACCACAACCTTCTTTCTTTGCAATTTCCTCAGTCCTATAAACTTTTCAAACCTTGGGCCATCTCCTGTCACTTTTTGGCTTCCCAGAAAAATAGTCTACACCAGTGGTTCCCAAATATCATGTGACAGTGAACCTTTACACTGACATAAAGCAAACAAGTCACCTGGCAGAGAACCTCATGTGGCAAAGTTCAACAAGTGTGGGCTCTTATTATAGCATGTATATTTATTGGTCCCTAGAAAAACAAACTATTTGGCTACTCTTGAATCCACCCCTCCCTCTCTTAAGATCTTTAGGCCTAGAGTTGATCATATCCAAGATCCCTCTTCAGGTTGCTGCTACAATCCAACCCTCAGCTATCCTTTTGCCCATGTTGGAAAAGATTTACTGTAGAGAGAGCTATCACCAGGCCTCAGAGTAGGCTCCTGAGCTTCCACTCTAGATGCACCCATGTCCCCAACCTCTCTGTGCCTCTTGTGAATTGTCCATGATACTGTGCTGAATATCTTCCAGTCACCCCCATAGAACAGAGCCAGACACTGGATACAAACTGCAGTTTATTAAGGCTCCAGAGTGAAAATTGGCACTTGGTTCTGGGCAGGGGCAAGGGTGTCAGTGGAACCCAAGGGAGGTGGGCCCAAACAGATGGAGGGACCCCTTCCATCTCCCCACCCCCCAATAAATAAAGTCTCAGCTTCATCTTAGGGTGCTGGTATAGGGCAGGATGCCCTCATTGAGGAGAACCCAGGGCTTCCACCTCCTTCATATCTCTCCCCACATTGGACCTGGCCACAGGTCAGTGACCACAGGGCCTTCATGGTCCTAGTGCTCTGAGCAGATTGTGGAGCTTGGGGTAGAAATCTGGGGCCTGGTGGTGGCCATTCATGGTCCGAGGCTGCCCAGGGCAGGCTCAGGGTGGGGCCTGCATTGGGGACACTATGCGTGTCCCAGGTCAGGGCCCAACCTGGGCCACAGCTAGATGTGCAGCTCTGTGTCATCAGGTGGCTCCAGGCCAGACTCTGTGCTGAGAGCTGAGGCTGAAGGGCCCTGGGCCACCCCAAATGGTGAGACAACAGGTGAGCGAGCAGCCAGAGGTGACAGCGAGGGTGAGAAGCTGGGGGACATGGCAGCTGAGGACAGGGAACCTTCATGGCTGATAGGGGAGCGATGAGAGGCTGGTGGGAAAATGGCCCGGGCTGCACCTGTGGTTGCTGGCTTGGGGGGCACAGACTTGGCTCCTGGGTGGGCCACGGCAGTGATGAGGGGTGGTGGGTCAATACGGGGAGCTGGGGGACACGGCCGAGCTTCATCCTTGAGTCGAGCGATCTCTGTGAAGACACTGGCCAGTGGCTGGAACTGAGGGCACCAACTAAGCAGATAGTCCCAGTTATAGCTGCCACGGAGCTCCTCCTCACCAGCCACAATGGCTGTCAGCGCACCTGCCACACATGGCTTGCCATCTGCTGGGAAGCCATAGTCCCCAGGGGGTGCAGGGCTCAGGCCACAGCCCCCCAGGAAGGCTGTAGCAGTGGTTGGGGGCCCCTCCTCTCGGTACAGAGTGGCTCCTGCACCTGGCAGCAGCAGCCCTGTCTTTCGGCCCTTAAACCAGGTGTCAGGGGCAGGTGGCTCACAGGATGTGTCACTCAGTCCATCTGCATCCTGCTGGATGCCCGAGTCAGGGCCACGGGCAGCCAAGGAGGAGGCCACACTAGCCACACGGGGGAACTCATTAATCATGCGGATCTCATCATCCTCTGCAGCTTCTGCTGAGCCTCGGCCACTTGAGTGTGAAGGGTCCAAGGAGCCACCTCGGGGGTAGGGTCCTCCAGCTCCTGGTCCACCATAGCTAGGGAGAGTCTGGTGATACAGGTGCTCTGAGGGTGGTGGACTAGGTGGCTCTCGACCCAGTTTCTGTAACGAACCACTGGCTAGGGGTGCTCCCTGTGACATTGGGCCAGGGGCTGACTCAGCCTTGCGACTATGGGCCCGAACAAGTCCTAGGACCAAAGCTGCCAGTGCTAGCACCACCACAACTCCCAAGGAGGCTGCCACTGCCCCCACCAATAACAGGTTGAGGTCAGGTGTCAGCCCCAATGCAGTGTGGGTGATATCCACAGTCACAGGCACTGTGGCACTCCGGGAACCAGGCAGAGGCCCCCGTGCTACCACCTCCAGCCTCAGTTCCCGTGGTGCCTCACGCCGGGTCCGGCCCCCACCCTCAGAGGTGGCTGTTCCACTGCCTGGTGCCTGACTGTCCACTCGTAGGTATAGGGCACCTGTAGTCTGGTTGATACCAAAATAAGGGGAAGAAGTGGCAAGGGAATAGAGCACCAGGCCATCAGCACCGCCATCCTCATCTGTGGCCTGCACATGACCCAGGCTGTGGCCACGCTGGGCACCTTCTGGCACCTGGAAGTGGAAAGCTGGAGCCAGGAATATGGGGTCATATTCATCCTCTCCAGTCACCAGCACTGACACAGTGACAGAGGCTGAGAGATTCCCAGCATCAGTAGCACCCACTAGCAGCCGGAAGCTTCCTGTGTGCTCATAGTCAAAGGGCACTCGTGCCCGTAACTCTCCAGTTGAGCTGTTCAATGCAAATGCCTCACGGGCCTCAGGCCCTGGCCCAGCCTCCAAAAGGCTATAGTGAAGCCTCCCAAAAGCTCCAGCATCCCCATCAATTGCATGCAGAGTGGTCACAAGAGTGCCTGGAGGCTGGTTCTCAGCCAGGCTGGTGCTGAGTAAGTTCAGTGGGAAGGCTGGGCCATGGTCATTCACATCCTGGACCTCGATTGTCACTTGTGCCAAAGCAAAGTGTGCACCAGCAGGGTCAGCAGCCTGCACTACGAGCTGATGTTGGACCTGGGTCTCACAGTCCAGGGAATGGGCCAGTCGCAAGGTGCCCGAGTTCTCATCCAGCTGGAAGAGCCCTGATGGGTTGCCTGAGCTGAGGGTGAAACGCACAAGGCCATGAGGGCCAGGGTCAGCATCAGAGGCCTCCACATGCAGCAGCTCAGCTCCAACTGGTGTGTCTTCAGGTACTGCCACATGGTAGGATGCTTGGATAAAGACAGGTGGATTGTCATTGACATCCAGTATAGTGACAGTGACTGGCACAGCTGAGCTGCGTGGTGGCTGCCCCCGGTCTGCTGCAGTCACAGTTAGATTGTATTGTGTCAGGCTTTCAAAGTCTAGAGGTTCAAGCAGCACCAGGCAGCCTAGTGCCTGGGGGCCTGGTCCAACACCCTCCCCAACCTCAGCCAGCCGGGGTTCCATCTGGAAGACATGGCCCCGATTGCCACTGATGATACTGTAGTCCACAGCGGCATGAGTGCGGCTTCCGTCAGCATCTATGGCCTCCAGGGTGAGCAAGGTGGAGCCAGGAGGAAGATCTTCAGTCACAGCTACACGATAGTGTGGCAATGTGAAGCTTGGTGCATGGTCATTCTGGTCCTGCAGCTGCACATGCACCATGGCTCGTGCTGCCCGGCCTGGAGTTCCATGGTCTCGTGCTTCCAGCACCACATCCACCACTCCTGGCCCCTCATGATCCAATGCCATTGTTTCTACTGTTGTAAACAAGGTCCCTAAGATGAGAAGGGAAGGGGAATAAACATGTATTTAGCAGAGGTTGTGGGTAAGCAGAAGAGTGAGCCTTTGAGGTCTAGAAAATGGCTTTGAAAGGAATGCTCTAGGGAATGGCCTGTGTGCTTGGAAATTATAGGATAACCTCAAGGATTCAAAGCTTAGGCAATAGCTTCTAAACATGCAGTCAAAAAAGAGCTTATAATAAAGACAGAGGGGAGAAAATTTTCCTCCCTACTTCAGAGATCATGGAGTCCAGAGAAACAGATTGGGAAACAGATTTTAGGAATGAGGTCAGAATATGGCCCAACATATTCAAAGGCAAGGGATCAGATCCTGGGAAAGATGCAAGAGTGGAAAAACAAACATCCCATGTACTCACTATTAAATTGGAACTAATCTATCAACACTTATGTGCACATATGGAAATAACACTCATTGGATATCAAGTAGCTAGGGAGGAGGGGATGAGTAAATTCACATCCAACAGACACAATGCACACTATCTGGACACGCAACTTTGACTCAAACTGTACAAAAGCAATGTATGTAACCAAAATGTTTGTACCCCCATAATATTCTGAAATTTAACAAAAGAAAGACACACCATTGTTGGGATCAACACTGAAGCCCTCAGCAGGGGAAGCCAGGTGGTAGGAGATATGTCCATTGGCACCTGAGTCTCTGTCAGTGGCAGAGACAGAGATAATGGCGCTGCCTGGAGTTGTGTGCTCAAGCAGTGTCACCTGAGGTATAAGGAAAACTGTTCATAGTCAAGCCTCCCAGCTATCCTGCTACTCACTCAGCCCACAAACCCTACTTGGTCCCACGAACCCTGGTTGGCATCCACTCTAGTTTAGAGCCCATACTCTTAGTATTCGAATAAGAACTGCCCACTTTATCCCCTTTCTTGGTGCAGGATGCAAAACAGAGTTCACAGGATTTGGAAGACTTCTCTAAAATATGATCCTCCTATCCCCAGATCAGCCCCAATATCCAGCCCACCGCAGCTGCTTCTAGTTCTGTCACTTCCTACCATAGGAACAGCTGTGGACTCAGGTGTGGGGAAACCCTGGGGTGTCAGTACCTGGTAGAGGCTCTGTGAGAAGGCAGGTGCATTGTCATTGACATCCTCTACAAGCACTGTGAGGTTGGCACAGCCCTCGTGAGGCCCATCATGTGCCAGCAGCTGCAGATGGTAGCGGGAACACTGCTCAAAGTCCAGGGGGCCTGTGAGGGAGACGCGGCCTCCATAGCGGCCAACATTGAAAGGATCCTGGGGCCCAGATGGGCTCAGCACATACCACAGCACCGGTCCTGAGTCCACATCATTCCCTGTTACCTGCGCAATCTCTGAGCCCAAAAGTGCATCTGCAATACATAGGAAAAGTGTATTTGACATGGTCCTGAGCACCCCTAGAGCGCTAGGATGGGGAATAGTGCCTCTCTGCCACCCTTTATACCTGTCCCTTTACCCAGCCCTCACCTTCTGACACTCGGAGCTCCCAGGGCTGGGGGATGGTGGGGCGATTGTCATTAGTGTCGATGACCATCACTGTCAGGGTAGCTGAGCCCACCAGGGCAGGACTGCCTCTGTCTGTGGCCATCAGTACCAGCCTGGACATAGAGCACAATAAGCAAGTAGGCCTGGAGGTAAGGGGGGACCTTGGGAAGGGCAAGGAGGACTCAGGATAGGGCTCCCAGCTGGGAAATTCAGGGTGTCACCTAAGGATTTGCAGGGGATGCAAGGCAGAGCTTGAACCTAAACATGCCCAGTTTCTTGGGTCTTGGGTCCACAGGTCCAGGCCTCACCGTGTTTCAGCCCAGATCTCACGATCCAGGATGGCTGTAGTAGTGATAGTGCCTGTAGCTGGGTCTACGTGGAACAATCCCCGTGCTGGATGGGATGCAGCTAGACTGTATGAGATCTGTCCTCCAGAACCTTGATCCAAGTCATCTGCCTCCACCTGGTGAGGGCAGGAGGCTACTGGCACTGGCTTGGCCACACAGAAATCTGACCAGCCCTGCCCCCCATCCTCCCATCACACCCCACACCTGCAGCAGGGGCCCCTCCAAGGGCCGGGACTCAGGCAGAAAGGCCACATAGTGGGGTTGCAGAAAACGGGGAGCATTGTCATTAGCATCTTGCAGGGTTAGGGTCAGCACAGAGAAGGCAAAGGCTCCTCCGCTTTCTGCCTGCAGCACCAGCCGCAACCGTGGGCTAGTCTCAAAGTCCAGCCCCTCTGCTGAGCGAACTGTGATGACTCCTGGAAGGAAGCAGAATGCATCAGTGACAGTCCCCCTCTGCTTGTTCTGGAGCCTCCCTCTTTGATGCCCTTCACTCAAGGGCAGCCTTTCCTCCATCAAAGACTCCTCTGGTCCAAAGAACCTGCTTCCCTAGGAGCCTGTCCCACACAGAGCCTCTGCTCCCATCCCTTACCTGTATTAGGCTGGATGGAGAAAGTCCCTTTCTCATTTCCACTGAGAATGCTGTAGGTAATGGGTCCATTCGAGCCCCCTGCATGGATAGCCTTAGGGGAGACAATAGGAGTTCCTGCAGAGAGGATGGTATTGGTTGGACTATAATAGACTGGAGGAATATGGGGACATTTTCAGTGAGTAACCCCAGCCCATTCAGGGATACAAATCTGGAAGACATGGCCAAGGACCCACCTGGGGGTGCATTCTCACGGAGCATAGCTTCGCTACTGGCCCGGGGAAAGCGGGGTCCACGCTCAGACTCCCCCTGCAGTCCAATAATGATCACACCAGTGGCAGAGCGAGCTGGACGGCCAAGATCGGTGGCCACAATGAAGAGAACACGATCCCGAGGGGTCAAAGCTACAGGGGAGCGGGCCACTCGGATTTCACCAGTGTAAGAGTCCACAATGGTGCCAGGAGGTGGTGTGCCTGCCAGCCGGTACAAAATGGAGGCATTGGCACCAGCGTCACGATCTTCAGCTCGCAATGTGGCCAGAGGCAGGGTTGGGGTACTGAGGATGGGGCCTGGGCGGGGCAGGCGCAGGCGGAGAGGGCTAGTGGGGAAGGTGGGTGCATGGTCATTGACATCGCGCACTGTGATGGTGACAGGCACTGTGGTGCTCAAGGGCCCGGCAGCTGCACCATCCACAGCACTCACGGTAAAGGTGTAGCTGGGACACTGTTCTCTGTCTAGGGCTGTGGCTGTGCGCAGCTCCCCAGAGCTGGGTTCCAGCAGGAAGGCTCCTGCTGTACCTGTGCCCAGGTAGTAGGTCACACGGCCATTGGCCCCAGCATCAGGGTCATGAGCCTGTAGCTGCAGCAGCAGAGTCCCTGCAGGCACATCCTCAGGCACCTCCACAGAGTAGGTGGGCACGGGAAAGGCTGGAGCATGGTCATTGGCATCTAGTACTGTAACTGTCACAAGCAGCGTGGCACTGAGAGCTGGCTGGCCTCCATCCCGGGCCTCTATCCTCAGCTGGAATGCTGGCTCAACCTCCCGGTCTAGTGGCCTCATGGTGCCAAACTCCCCAGAGGCAAGATCTAGGACAAAGGCTCCTGATGGATCCCCATCTGCAGAGAAGGGCATGCACACATAAACATACATGTGTCATGGAATGGAGTGACTTACAGGCGACATCAGAGAATGCATGCCAAGGGAGAGAGAGTGCTGTGCATGTATGTGACTGGGAGAAAGACAGAACAGAAAAATAGAAAAAAACAGAAACAGAAGGTAAAGCAGCCATTCTCACTCACAGTATGGTCTGGGAACCTCTGGGAGTCCCCTGAGACTCTTTCATACACATAAGATCAAAATTATTTTCATAGTACTACTAAGACATTATATACCTTTTTCATTCTCATCTCACAAATGTACAGTGGAGTTTGTAGATGCTACATGACACGGATGACATCACTTGGTTAATGGAATGTGTGATTGTGCTATTCTTCTGTTTTCTAGAATATCCTAGGTAGAAAGTTTAAAGCATAAATATGTGTGTTTTCAGAGATTCAGTTTGTGCTATCTTCAATTATACCTGTTATAATTTTGAAACCTCATTACTGTCCAATAAATTGCTTTGAAATCATATTAATTCCTTTAGAGATAGGGTCTCACTCTGTCACCCAGGCTGGAATGCAGTGATGTGATCACAGGCCAATGGAGCCTCAAGCTCTTGCTCTCAAGAGATCCTCCTGCCTCAGCCTCCTGAGTAGCTAAGACTCTAGGCTCACAACACTACACCCTGCTAATTTTTAAACTTTTTGTAGAGACATGGTCTTCCTATGTTACCCAGGCTGTTCTTAAGCTCCTATGCTCAAGTGATTCTCCTGTCTCAGTGTCCCAAACTGCTGGAATTATAAGCATGAGCCACTGCACCCAACCTTGAAATCTAAATATTTCCTTGTGTTTATGCAGAATTATGGCAAGTAGTATAATTCATTGGCTTGTTTCGCAATCATTTAAAAATCTGTCTCAGTTTTACTATCTAATATAACAAATATTGCTATAATCCATATAGAAACTCTTTAGAGATCTCAAAACTGAACAGTGTTAAGGGTTCCTGAGACCAAAAAGTTTGAGAATGACTATTCTATGGGACACATATGACAAAGAAAAGAAATAGGAAGATAAAAACAGATATGTAGAGGGAGGTAAAGAGTTGGAGAAGCATAGAAAGAGATACCTGGATACACTGATAGATGCATGAAAGAAAAAGTGGAAGACATAAAAAGAGAATAAAGGTGACTCACTGATAAGGCTGACAGCAGCCAAACAGGAGAAAGAATCAGGCAAGTGGGTGCTGCATTAGTGGCTATGGGAGAGTTCTTACCTAGGATTCGGTACTGCAGCTGCCCATTAGCTCCCATATCTGGGTCAGAAGCCCGAAGTACAGTAAGGGTCTGAGGGTCTTTGCCCTCAGGCACCTCCAAGGAGAGGTGGGCACTCCCAAAGGTTGGTGTATGGTCATTCTCATCCTCTACAGCCACTCGCACGGTGACATGAGTTAACTGGGGGGGTGAGCCTCTGTCCCGGGCATACACTGGGGGAAGCAAAATCAATGAGGTCTAGCCTGCTATCTTCCCATGGAGAAACACAGTGTCCATACATGTTTACCAGGTACACACACAAACCAGAAAATTTTCACTTCCTGTTACACAAACCCAGGCACACATGTGCATATGCACACATTAAACATACTTGTGTCAGAAGATATTCTTTTCCTTCCTACTTCCCATGCTTGGTACTTGCAAGATATGTCTTGGCTTAGTGGTGGTGTAATAGAAAAGGTATCAAAAGATCTGAGTTCAAGTCCCAGCCCTGCTACTTCTAAGCTGTATTACCTTGAACAAGTGACTTCTTTGATACTTAATATGTTCCTCTGTTGGTTTGTTTTTGACACAAAGTCTCACTTAGTTACCCTCTATAGAGTGCCATGGCATCATAGGTCACAGCAACCTCAAACTCTTTGGCTCAGGTGATTCTCTTGCCTCAGCCTCCTGAGTAGCTTGGACTACAGGCATGCACCACAACACCCGGCTAGTTTTTCTATTTTTAGTAGAGACAGAATCTCACTCTGGCTCAGGCTGGTCTCAAACTCCTGAGCTCAAGCAATCCACCCTCCTCGGCCTCCCAGAGTGTGAGGATTACAGGCACGAGCCTCCAAACCCAGCCTTATGCTCCTCTGTTCAATGGTTGCAGTTATCGGAAGGCCTAGAGGGCATAGCTATGACATCATGCTATGTCATCACAGTGTGACAACCTAAAAGTTACAGCTTACCTTACACCATGCCAAAACTCTTGACTCTCCCAAAGGGTCAACCCTACCCCCCAAACCCAAAAGACAAAAAACAGGAACTGTGTTGTAAAAAGTGTAAACAACTGAAGGTAGTACTTTGAGAACTCTCCCCTTATAACACTGGTTTAGGATACTTCAGGATCTTGGGGTATTGAGGCCCTGTCAACCAGTACCTGTGAGGTTGATTTCTTCCTGCTCCTCCCGATCCAGGGCCCGAAGAGTTATAAGAACTCCAGTGTCAGGGTCCAGAGAGAAATTTTCACCAGAGACACCTCCATAAGTCACTTGCCCATTGGCCCCTGAGGAGGGACAGCATGAAGGATGGAACAAAGGATAAATATACCCTTTGTTGCTCCAGTCCATCCTTCTCACAAGGCACCGCCCCAGCCTTACCCAGATCAGGGTCAGTTGCCCGCAGAGTGACCAGAGATGTACCAGGCGGGCTGTTCTCACGCAGAAGGACGCTATACTCCTGCTGCTGGAAAGCGGGCGCCTCGTCGTTGACATCAGCTACACTGATAGTCAGGACCTGCGTGGCCGAGCGTGGAGGAGAGCCGTGGTCTGAGGCCACCACTGTCAGTACGTGCTCAGCTTGCTGTTCGCGATCCAAAGGCCGAACCACCGACAGTGCTCCTAAGAGAGCGGTAAGGCAGGTTGGTAGAAACCTCACCACTCCCTCCTCATCAGCACCCTCCTCACTCACTCTTACCCACCCCCCTCTCACCGGTGCTTGAGTGTAGACGGAAGTGGCCATCCCCGCCAGCTGCCAGGCGATAGGACACGCGTGCGGCCTCACCCAGGTCCGCGTCTCGGGCTACCACGTGCAGCGCCACCGGCCCAGGTGGCTGATCCTCCGGGAGGCGCACACGTGAAGGCGATGCGAAGACTGGCGAGTTGTCATTCTCATCCGTGACAAAGATGCGCGCAGATACACGCGCTGCGCGGCGGCGGCTGGCGTTGGCAGGCCGGTCGGTGGCTTCCACTAGCAGCAGCAGTGTGGGTGTGGTCTCCCGGTCCAGGCCGCGCGGAGCGCTAAGAGCTCCGGTGCGCGCGTCCAAGCGTAGTGCAGGCACTGGAGGCTCCTGGCGTAGCAGGCGGTAGCGCACGTCGCTGTTGGGGCCCGGACCATCGGCATCGGAGGCGCGGAATGTGTATAGTGCCGCCCCGGGCTCTGGGTTCTCCGGCAGCGCCAGCGCCAGCGGGTCGCGAGAGAAGGTAGGCGCATGTTCGTTCTCGTCCTGCACGCGCACCTGCACTCGCAGAAGCCGCGCCCCCGCGCCCCCTGGCCCCTCGGCGCGCACCGTGAGAGCGCGCCACGCTGGGCCCGCTTCGAAGTCCAGGGGACGCGCCAGATACAAGCGCCCTGAGGCTGCGTCCAGCGCGAAGGTGCCCTCGGGGTCGGCGCCGCCCACCAACGTGTAGGTGAGTGAACCCACTCCCACGGGCTCTGGCGGTGCCACCGAGCCCAGAAGGGAGCCTGGCCGGAGACCTTCTGCTGCTGTCACCGTCAGCACCACAGGTATTGGTGCCGCTGGATCCGGCTCTGCGAGATCTGAGGGCGGCTCGGCCAAGCGAGCTGAGGGAAGCACCTGTTGTGGACCGCGAAGGATGGAATTAGGAGGAACTACTGTAAAAGGAGGTCTGGGCTGGCTCCTCGGGTAGTAGGGAAGGGTCATCACAGCAGTTTGACTAGAGGGCCCAGGACTCTGTGAAGTTAGAGCTCCTGGAGGGGCACCTACAGTGGCAGCCACAGGGAGGCAAACCATAGGCAGGGCAGTCGTACCTGCACCAGCAGCTGAAGGCTGGCACTTCGAGGAGGGCTGCCTTGGTCATGAGCACTCAGTGTCAGCACATAGTGGGGCCTCTCTTCTCGGATCAGGGGTGCTGCAGTGAGTAGCTCTCCAGAGTGAGGGTGCAGAGAGAAGAGCTCTGAGCCAGGACCTAGGGACAGGCAGAGTTAGGATGAGGGCTTGGGGGCGGGAGCTGGGCAAGACATGAGGGCATGCCATCACCCACACCCTTCTCTCTACACCCCTATACCAGTGAGTGTGTACAGGATGGTCCCATTCTCCCCCTCATCTGGATCCTTGGCCTGTAAAGTGGTCACCAGTGTTCCTGGAGGCACTCGGTCTGGTACCTTTGGGGACACAGTTCATCCACAGTTAACTCCTTCCTATTTTTCAGACAACCCAAGATCGAGTTTCCCTCAGCTGTGGGTAGGCCCAGCCTTTTCTGCTCTCATACCTGTTCCCGGAGGCAGTTTCTCTTACCTGTACCTCTATGGCAAGACCTCATTCCCCTCCCACAGTTCTCAGGACAGAGTCCTGACACTTCACCTACCTGAATAGGAAGGCCCCCACCAGCAGCTCCTGAAGCCTGCAGGAAGGTGGGGCTGTTGTCATTGAGGTCCAGCACGGCAATGTGCACGGTGCCTGTGGTGCTGCGGGGTGGATTCCCCGCATCCTGTACCTGTACCAAGAGCTGGTAGCTGCTCTGCTGCTCACGGTCCAGCATTTGGAGTGTGGTCATTTCTCCTAGGAGTGCAGGATGGAGATCATGTATGAGATACTTGGGGATGGAGAACCTGAGACCTGTGGCTAAGAAACTAGGATGTAGGCGGTGTGGGAGGGAATGCTGGAGCTAAATTCCAGGCTGAGTGCTGGTCCTTATAACTGGGATCTGAGCTGAGAATTCACTAGTTGGGGATGAAACTGTGGGGTCTGTGTGGTCACAGCACTCACCAGTCTGAGGGTGAATGCGGAAGGACTTGCTGTCTTCGGACAATGGTCGCAGGCTGTAGGTCAGACGTCCATTGGGTCCTGAGTCTCGGTCAGTGGCAAAGATGCGGCCCACATTGGTGCCTGGGGGCTGGTTCTCAGCCACAGCTAGGAAGGTGGGATCCTCAGACAGGCGGGGACTGTGGTCATTCTGGTTGAGGATGCTGACCCTCACAGTGGCTGTGCCTGTCTGCTGCCCCACCTCAGCTTTGGACCCAGACACTGCCATTACCTTCAATGTGTACAACTCCTGGGCCTCTTGGTCCAATGCTGCCCGCACCCACAGCCACCCACTCTGTGGCTCTAGACCAAAGGGGCTACTTGTCCCCTCTGCTGCAAGGTGATAGGTGATAGGACTCCTATCAGGTGCCTGGGCCTGTAGTTGCAGAACCTGAGTTCCAGGGGTGGTGCCTGAAGGAAGGTCCACACGGTAGATAGGGCTGTCAAATCGGGGAGCCAGCCCATGGGTCTCCAAGTCCTGTACCACCACTCGCAATCGAAAGTGGCTGGTGCGTGGTGGGGAGCCCCCATCTTGGGCCTCCAGCTCCAGTTCATGAACTGGTCCTCCTGGGGGCCCTAGCAGTTCCATAAGCCGTACATGGCCTGTGGTGGGGTCCACGGTAAAGGCCCCACCACCTCCGCCAAGCAGGGTAAAGGTGACTCGACTATTAACACCTGAGTCAGGGTCCAGAGCCCGAAGTGTATAGATGGGAGTCCCTGGGGCAGTGTTTGGTGGCAGCATCACTGTGTCTTCAGGTGCAGGGAAGGCAGGGGAGTTGTCATTCACATCATCTAGTAGCACACGCACCCGAGCTACCGCGAAAGCTGGCGGCACCCCACTGCCTGCTCGAACCTCCAGCTCCAGCACTGGTCCCAGCAGCTCCCGGTCCAGAGGGTGAAGTGTTTGCAACAATCCTGAGGCTGAGTCTAGGGAGAAGAGTCCCTGGGGATCCCCACCTGATAAGGCAAGAGTCACAGGTGCCAAGCGACCTAGAAAGAAGTAAGAGAGGGTCAGGAAAGACACAGGGAGCAACAATTGAATCAGGATCCAGAGTCTGATCCCAAGAAGGGCTGGGCAGTGCCCACATTTGTGCCTCTCAATGTCTTAGGGGAGGGTACCATCTCAAAGTATTGGGATAGGTGGGCATGGTACTAAGTGGGTATAATGTTAAATGATACCTGGTGGGTTGTGTGCCTGGACTATGCCCACACTGGTGCCTGGTGCTACATCCTCTGGCACAGAGAAAACATACTGTAGTTGCTCAAATACAGGTGGTGTGGGAGTTCCAGGCACAATGCTGATGTTGACTCGGGCATTAGGTTCTGCTTGCAGGCCACCTCCATCTTGAGCCCCAATCTCCAGCTGTACTACAGAGTTGGCCCGTCTGACCAAAGGCCAGGCTACTGTCACCAGCCCTGAGAGAAAGGATAGAAGCAGAGATATATAAGGAAACAGAATAGGACTGGCAGGGTTATGGAAGGGGTAGGTAGGATATTATTTAGACAGGTGAGGTATGGGGGCTGGGAGCAGGTCCTGGGAATAGATCCTCACCTGAGTGCTCATCCAAGGTAAAAAGTGGGGGGCTATTGCCAGCCAGGATGTGGTAGGAGAGTCGCCCATGGGGCCCCTGATCAGGGTCATGGGCACGCACCCTTAACACAGCTGTGCCTGGTGTACTCTGTGCACTTAGACTGGCAGCATACTCCCGTGGATAAAACTGAGGTGGGTTGTCATTCTCGTCTGACACAAATACCTTCACGTACACCATGGACTTGAGGCCTCCCTGGTGGAACATGCAGCCAGAGGTCAGGTGGGCCTTGTCTGGCCCTGGTGAGTGCCCTACCCAATGTCCCAACCTGCCCATAGTCTGCTCACTCACCCCATCCACAGCTGTAACCGTGAAGTCAAAGCTTGAGGGCCCCTGGTCATGGTCCAGGGTCCGCGTCGTGCACACATCACCACTGTGGGAATCAATGCGGAATGGGGGAGACCCGGAGGCCCCAAGTCCAGCACCCAAGGAATAGGAGAGGAGGCCAAATGGGCCACTGTCTGCATCTGTGGCTGTCACCTGGGAAGAGGCTAGAGTGAGTGATGGCCCCTCTTTTTGGCCAGAAAGATCAGAGTTAGGCAATTAGAAGGAGTAGCTGGTGGCAAGAGTCTCTGTATGGTAAACACACAGAGGGGACTAGTAAGACTTGGACCAAAACCCAACTCCAGCCCAGACCTTACTGCTTAGGTTCCTGAAAACCTCTGGTCACAACATTTTAGTAATGTAACAAATGTAACTTTGTTATGTGTGTGTTTCTCCTTAATGACACCTTAGAGCAGGGGTCCTCAAACTACAGCCTGCGGGCCAAATGCGGCCCACCAAGGACATTTATCTGGCCTACAGGGTGTTTTTGCCACTGGTGCCTGTCCTGTTTAGCAGCCCACTCGACTCATTTTGGGCCACAGTGCACATGTGTGGAATGTGCACCGCACTCCCGGACTCCCCTCCTTCTCTCTGTCTCTTCCTGCCCCTCCTTCTCTCTGTCTCTCCTCGCTGTATGTTTTTGCCGCTTAGCAGCCGACTCATCGTGGGCATCAGTGCGCATGTGTGGAATGTGCACCGCACTCACGGACTCCCCTCCTTCTCTCTGTATCTGGACTCCTCCTCTCAGTCTCAAGTGAGACTGAGACTCTTGATCGGAGGAGTCACGAGCTTGCCTGTGCAGAGCCTGCTGCTGCCTGAGGACCTAGGCAAGAACAAGTTAGAATTTTTTTTTTTTTTTTTTTTTTGCAGTATTTGGCAGGGGCTGGATTTGAACCCTCCACCTTTGTATATGGGGCTGGGGCTCTACTCCTTTGAGCCAAAGGCACCACCTGATTTTTTTTTTTTTAAGTTAAGAGTTCTATTTTTTTTTTTTTTATTTTGCAGTTAGTAGGGCCTTTTTTTGTGGTTAAGGGGGGGCTTTTTTTTTTTGAAGTTAGGAGGTCTTTTTTTTTTTGCAGATAGGGGGCGCCTTTTTTTCCATTTTAAATATTGTATTTGTATTTGTTCCCTTTTTTTTTTTTTTTTTTGCAGTTTTTGGCTGGGGCTGGGTTTGAACCCACCACCTTTGGTATATGGGTTGGTGCCCTACTCCTTTGAGCCACAGGCACTGCCCCCATTTTGTTTTTTTACTTCAAAATAAGATATGTGGAGTGTGCGTAGGAATTTGTTCATAGTTTTTTTTTTTTTTCTTTAAACTATAGTCCGGCCCTCAAACGAACAGTCTGAGGGACAATGAACTGGCTCCCTGTTTAAAAAGTTTGAGGACTCCTGCTTTAGAGATTATACATTGTTCGTTCATTAACATTGAACTTATGGTGAACTGCACTATAACTCACACCTGAATGAAGCTTATCTAACACATATACTTTCTTCATAAGACACATCTTAGCATTCTTGTGCTTAGAAACACTAGATAGCTCTTCAGCACTACAAAAACAACAAAATCACACACACAAAAAGTACAAAAATGCAAAAAACGTGGCAGGAAATACACCTCAAAAAGGACGCTTGTTAACCATATGAGAGCGCAAACAAGAAAGCAGAGCATTGCAACCTTTCTTAACCTCAGTTGGGAATGAATGTGTATGTTGAGCAACTCAAATTTTTCATCACTCTGTGTATGTCTGAAATGATTGCAAAAGTTTTGCAAGTACTATTACCAATAAATTTTAGGGTGTAAATGAATTCACAAATAATCAGAACCAATTGTATTTATAAAGAGGAATGCTATGGGCTGTGACCTCAAATTCCAGGGGAATCAGGGAAGTTAATACTCTCACTAAGTCTCATGATCACCCCAAGCAAAGAACTCACTGTCTTTATTGACTTGGATCATTACAGAGTGATATCTGATTAATATTGGATCTGGTCACTATAGGGTTTGCTATATGGATTTTTGGGTGTGGCTCATCTACTTCAGCCTAGGACTGGGTCAGGTACATAGCAGGTGCTCTATGCATATTTCTTCATTGAGTAAATGGACATTCTGATCATCCTGCTTTGTAATAAAACCTTCTTTCATACTAAGTTTTATATATTAGGTATACATTAGGCCTGCAATAGTAGGTTAGCCAGTGCTGATTGCTGTAGCCTGTGACAAAGTGCTCTTTGTGAACATAAGAACCTCAAGGTCATGATACACTGCAAGAGGAAGCTGAGGAGTTCTCATTTCTCAGCCAGAAAATGTGCTCAGAGAAAAAGCTGGCCAAGGACTGATTGTTGCCC
The DNA here is from genome assembly GCA_963573935.1 of Arctocebus calabarensis. Taxonomy (NCBI): domain Eukaryota; kingdom Metazoa; phylum Chordata; class Mammalia; order Primates; family Lorisidae; genus Arctocebus; species Arctocebus calabarensis. The sequence goes on from CAUYON010033927.1 coordinate 47,325, forward strand.
AGGCCCTTGGCAGAAGTGATCTGTGCCATTGTTTACTTTCCTGAGAGACAGGAGACCTCTCCTAAGATCCTGCCATGGTTGAACCCTTGAAATAGCTCCTGTTCCAACTCTTCACTGTGGCTGTGGGCCTGGATATCCCAAGAGACAGGCTTCTCCCTATACCTATTCTGATGGACAGCAGAACAGCTGTAGCACCATCTCCAGAAACTGTAAAAGACCTTTGCCCTTTGACTCACTGCAGGAAAAAAGCAATAAACAGTGGTCAGGGGAAGTTGTCAGGAAGTGACCCCAAAAGGCTCAGGGGCCATTGACTGGAAATGACCAAGGCAGAAATGAATTTCCTGGCCTGTACGACCCCTGCTCAGTGTTTTCACTGCAAATGCTCAGTCTCCAGTTTTAGCAGGTTCTCAGCTCAGCTTCTCAGTCCAACTTTGGTCAGCTGCTTCTGTGATGCTGCCCAAAGTTGTAATAAGCCTCATATCTCTTTTTCTGGCCCCCACTCCATCCCTCTCTCTCATCAGATGAACTGTTTCAAGGAGAAAACAAAGAATTTTCTTAGTGAACTCTCTAAAATTCCTAACAGACTCTAGACTACTGCATTGCCTATCCCCACCTCCTTCCCAGGTATACCTCCTGCTTTGACTTCCTGACACTTTTCCTTCTTCTCCACCCACTGCTTTGCCATGCCCCAGGCTTCCTCTATCTTCCCTTCTTTGCCTGTTCTTACATGTAGTTGTTTCCTGGAATCTCTCCTTGGCCTTCTCTCACTCTACAAACTCTCCCAGGGCCTTCTCTTTTACTTCCATGGCTTCAGCTATCCTCTATACTTTCACCCTAGCTCACTCCTCCAAACTCCAAACTTGTATAACCAGATGCCTGCTCAACATCTTCACTTGGATGTCCCATAGGCCCCTTAAATCCAACCTGTGCAAAACTAAACCCATGATCATTCCAAAGCAGCACTAATGACTCTTCCATCCACCTAGTCGCTCAAGCCAGAAATCAGTTCTTCCCTTTTACTAGCCTGTTATATTAATCAACAGGGACAAAGTAAGTCCTCACTATCTCTCTTATTATTCTGTTCCTCTCCATCACCATTATCACTATTTTTATTTTGGTTTGAATTACTACTTCCTGAATTATTGTAATTCCCATCTATAGGTGTCTGACCTGCCAATCTATACTGTATACCAAAGTTTTGCAACTTTGGCACTAGCGACATTTTAGACCAGATAATTCTTTATTGCATGAAGAATAATGCAATAAAGCTATTATAATAGGCTGTTTATATAATAGGATGAATAGCAGCATCGCCGGATTCTACTCACTCGATGTCTGTACCATTGACCAGTTGTGGCATCAGAAATATCTCTGGACATTGCTTAAATATCCCTTCTGAGGGACAAAATCACCCCCAGTTATAAACCACTGCTCTACATTGACTATTGTCTGAGAAAACAAATCTGATTTCACTGCTCCTCCACTTAAAAGGCCTCAATATTCTCTATAGGAAAAAGCTCACACTCCCAGACTCCTGTCTGCCCTAACTGCACAGTCTCTTCTCACTCTCTCATCACTCATCTTAAACTCCAGAGATACTGAGCCAATTGTGGGACCTTGAACAAGTCTGGCTCTCTCACTCCTCCGTGGACATCACCTCTGCTTGGAACCCTTCCCCTGTCTGGTCCCTTCACAAACTCCTGCTCATTAAGTCTCGACTCAAGGGTCCCTTCCTTTGGGAAAACATTTATACTGTCTATTTGTACTTCATATTTTCTTATTTCAATAAAACAGTTTGTTTGCACATGAATCTCCCCTCTGGTCTATAAATGCCATAAAGTGGTATAAGTGACTAATTCATTACTGTATCCCATGTCTGTAATATGGTGTCTGCCACACTATAGACACTCAGTGAATTTACATTGAATAAATCAAATATGAAGCCTTCTTACAACACTTATAAACTCCCTATGGTCATTTTTACCCCTGCTTCCCTAATAGCAAAACTCCAGGAAACCACCTGGATAGTTGCCCTCTTGCTTCAGGAACTAGTGTGGAGGGAAGAAGTTTGGAAGCCATAGTCCATTGGTCCTGGCAGAGAAGGAGAGTAAACACATGGGCGAGTGGGTGGTGGGAACTGGACAGCAGCAGACAGGCAAATATCCAGAGTCTGGCCAGAAGACAAGAGGTCAGCCAGGCTAAGCTCTGGCCTGGAAGTCTAGGCCAACAGGCATCCCCTAAGGAGATGCTCCGGGGTCTGGTAGACTTCAGAAATGGAAAGACTTCAAGCACTCATCTCCCAAGAGCACTCCCTATCTCTAGTTCTCTCTCTTATACCAATACTCCACTGTTCAGCCAAAGCAGTCTTTCTAAAAGACATATCAGATTTGCTTGGAGTCCTTCATTGATTCTCTGTAATTTTTATGATAAAGTCAAACTTGTGAATTGGCTCCTCTCTACTGTCTTGTCTCATCTGCCTCCAACTCTTTGTCATCAGTGCAGTTAAGGCCAGCCTGAACAATACAGTCTCCCGAAGGTATTATGGTTTTGTTCACTACCTCTTTCTGTAGACCTGGAGTCTCTGTCTCCATATTCCATATTTCATTCATTTGGCAGTTTCCCTAGTTCTTCAAGACCCTTCTTCTGGGCCTTTATAGGCTGCTTGCTACAGTACTAGTTACTGGTGTATCTCCCTGTCTCGTCCAGGTCCTAAGGTGTGTCTCCTTGGGACCTGCCTAGACCACAACTATCTCCTTTCTTTGTTCTCTAGGATCAGCACAGCTCTAGGCTTATAGTAGGTAAGTAAATGCTTGAAATATATTAATAAAGGAATGATCTATCACTCACTCACTGATCCAATCCATTCTTTACCCTTCAAGTCAGTTAGCTAACTTTAGACAAAAAAAAAAGCCAATCAGATCACACCCTTCTGAGCTCAAAGAACTTCAGTGACCTCCTTTGCATTCTAAGGAAAGTCTTAACTCCTCATAGCTTGTTGTCCTAAGAATTCTGCAATCTGATCTACAGACAAGCTCTCCAGTTCTTCCATTTCTCCAGGTCTGATTCGCAAACAGTCGGTTTCTCCTTTAGCTTTTCAGGGCTCCTGCCTCTTCCCCTGAGATGCCTTGCTGCTCTGGACATGAGGATCTCCTTGGATATCTCTTGTTATCTCTCATCCTATCTAGCCTGAGCCCACATGTCTCATCAAAGCTCAGCTCTGAGGGAAGGGATAGGGATTTCTTCCAGTACAACCCAGCACTGCACTGAGTATGGTCTGGGTATGAAGGGCTCCATAATGCTGCATTTTCTTTGTAAAACAGGAGCCATATGGGTATCTCTGCCCTGTGGAACAGCTTTGATACTTTATAAAGAGTATCTTCACTTCCTGACACTACTATTTTTCTTCTAGGCCCAACCTTAATTTCCTCAACTGCCAACATTGTTTGCCTCAGCTCTTGTACACTGCTTTCTCAGCTTCTTAGTAACCTTAACCATCTGCACAGATTTTGGAGCTCACAGGTGTAAGTCACCATCAGCAGATGCATCTGGAAGGCTTGGTTCCTGCTAAAAGGTGCCCTGCGGCCCTCAACCCCCAACAACACTATTCTGCTGTTCACAGTGCCTACTTACCTGCAGGAAGCAGGTGCCAGGCTGGGTACCCTCAGGCAGTGAGGCGTTGTAGAAAGTCCTCTGGAACTGGGGCTCATTGTCATTCACATCTTGCAGGGCCACACTAACTGTGGCAGAGGAGGATAGAGGGGGAAGACCTCCATCCATAGCCACCACAATCAGTTGTGGCTGAGGTTCCAATTCATAGTCCAGCAATGCAGATGTGGTGATGATGCCTGAGGTAGGGTCTATGGAAAACCAGTGAGTGTGGGCACCAGGGGCTAGGCTATAGGTGACTTGACCATTGGTGCCTTGGTCTGGATCCCGGGCTGTCACCCGCACCACAAAGCTGCCAGGCAATGCAACCTCAGGCAGAGGCTCTGGTCGGTATAGCTGGCGATCAAAGGCAGGTGCATTGTCATTGACATCAGTGACGTGTAGCACAAAGGCAGCCTCAGCCCGCAGCGGAGGTGAACCTGAGTCTGTGGCTGTAACCCTCAAGTTATAGGCATCCCTTTCCTCCCGATCCAGCCGCCGAGCCACACACACCAAGTAGATGACACTGTCTTGGGTGCTGAGGGCAAAGTGGCCCTCTCCACCCTCCAGGGACACATTGACATGGGCAAAGTCACCATCATCTGGGTCTGACACAGATATGCGAGCAACAAGCTGTCCAGGTGGAGCAGCCTCAGACACTCGTGGGGAGCCATCTGCACTCAGGAAGATGACAGTCATGGAGGGCTGATTGTCATTGGCATCTCGTACATGCACAGTTACAAAAGCTGAGCCCAGCTCAGGGTGAGCCCCACCATCGCGTGCCTGCACCACCAGTTCATGGACCCGCCGTTGTTCAAAGTCCAGTGGCCGCTCTAGCCTCAACAGCCCTGTGTGAGCATCGATGGAGAAGGGTCCATCTCCCTCGCTCTGCCTCCGGTTGATCTCATAAGTCACAGCCCCGTTGGCACCGGCATCGGCATCAGATGCAAATACCTGTAAGACAGGACTGCCAGGGGCCAAACTCTCAGATACCACGGCATGGTAGCGGCTCTGATTGAAGGCCGGGGCATGGTCATTGATGTCCAGCAGTGTTATGTCTAGTAGGGCCTGGGCCCTCCGTGGGGGTGAACCACCATCATAGGCCTCTAACTGTAGCATGTAGTGTGAGCGGTTCTCTCGGTCTAGTTCCCCAGTAACTACGAGCTCAGGCACTGGAGCCCCACCTGGACCAGGACGTGTCTCCAACCGGAAGATCTCTCCAGCCCCGTCACCAGACAGTGCATAGCCCTGGGTCCCTAGGTGCCCAGCATCTGCATCGCGAGCGGGCTCCAGTGGGTAACGGGTGCCAAGAGCTGTATGCTCAGGTACCTGTAGGGCAGCCCGAGACTGTGGGAAGGCTGGAGCATGGTCATTGATGTCAGCTACTCGCACTGTAACTTCCACAGTGGCACCATCAGGAGTGACTGCAGTGAAGCGGTAGCGGTCCCGCCGTTCACGGTCTAAGACACGAGCTGTACGGACAACCCCACTGTGTTCGTCAATGGCCAGGTCTGTGCCCACACCACTGCCCTCCTGGGCAGAAATGAAGTACATGGGAGGTGCTGCCGTGCCTGTTGGAAGCCCTGCACTGATATCCCCAACCAGTGTGCCCGCTGGCTGCTCTTCATCAATCTGTAGGTCCAGGCTCCCAGCCTGACCCCAGGCACCTGGTACTCCAGCCCCCAGCAGCAGCAGTAGCAGTGGTAGCAGGAGTAGAGGCCTGGGGCTCTTCATGCCAGGACAGGAAGGCACAACGCCTAGCTCCTTCTGCATGACAGAGGACATCCAGCTGTGGCTTGGGCTCCACCTCCAGGCCAGGCTGTGGGCCCAGCTTGATTTCAGGCTTTAGATCAGGTCCAACTAGGGTCCTGGCTCAGGCTCCCTGACCTGGGAGAAAAGCAGAGGGAAAACAGGTCACGATAGGGCAGGAATCAGCAGTCCAGAGAGCCCAGGATGTTGGTGACACCAACCCTCATACATGCTCAGCCCCCAGCCAGTTCTTTTGCTGCCTGGTACCCATCTTGGGCCCCAGAGATCTCTGCTTGAGCACTCCTTGGGGCCCTCTCTAGTCTTTTCCCTGCAGGTCCCCATCCCAACCCACCCTGAGCCCCTCTCTCAGCAGATTATTCTGCTTCCTATGTTTCAGTTCTGAACGCCCACAAAGTCCCTTCCTTCTATCTCTAGACTTAAAAATACAGCCAGGCCTTTTCATTTTGTTCTCATCCAGAATTAACACTCACCCCTTCTAGCCTCTACAACCATGCACTTGGTAACCTTGCTTGAACTGTCAACATTTTCCTCTCTCCTGGAGCCATATATTTCTCACCGATTTCTCAAGCCCTACTTTTCTTTCCATCCAAAAAGAAAGAGACGGGACACTTACTATGTGGAGGTACTGGGGATACAAGAGGGAATGAAGGAAATAGTCCCCGGCTTCATGGAGTTGAACAAGTAATTGCAAGTGTGATAAGGACTGTGAAGGAGAACTACAGGGAGCAAGGAGGACACATTAGAGAGGTTTAACCTAGGCAGGGAGTCAAGGAGAGCCTTGCTGAAGAAGTGACTCTCAAGTTGAGATCTAAGTCATGATGAAGTGTTAGCCAGGCAATGGTGAGCAGATGAGGGGGATACAGAAAGCGGAGAAGAACATTCTGGAAAAGTGAACAGAATGTGGAAAGGCTTATTAGATTCTACAGTCAAGGAGGGGCTGACAATGCCTAGACACGTTTGTGGGGCACATGCATAAGGTATAGTGGTAGGGGCAGAGGGTAGGAAATGAAGAAGGGATTTGTAAGCTATATTAAAGATTGCGACATTACTCTATGGGCAAATGAAGGCCGTTAAAGCATTTGGAGGAAGAGTGCCACAATATAACCCACGTTTAGCAGTGATTGTTATTGCTGCCCTCTGGAAAACAAAGAACATGCAGATAGTATGGTTAAGAGGCTGTTTAAGTGTCCAAGAGATGACATTGTTTTGATATGACTTGGATGAGTGTTAGCAATGAAAATGGTGAGAAGTGGGTAGATCTGTGGGTGGGGGTGGGAGATTAGAAGGTAAAACAACTGCTCACAGGCAGGGCACAGAGGAAGGGGTAGAAGTCAAGGATAATGGGCACATTTCTGGCCTAAACTACCAGCTGGCCAAAGGTATCTCTTTAACTGGCCAGGGAGAAAGAGACAGAGACAGAGAGAGAAGCAGAGATAGGTAGTGCCTCTGAGCCTCTGAGTCTATGGGGAGCCAGGGTTTTAAACGCTGCTAAGGTTGAAGGAGGAGCCCTGAAGCCCCATGGAAGCTTCTAGTGACTAAGTGAGAGCAGAATCAGTGGAGAGGTGGCAGTAGAAGCTGAATATGGGATGTGATTGCAAGAGAGAAGAGGAATATTGGGAAGCTGCTGCCCTCTCTGAAGTTGTTTTATTTTCCCCATTTTCTCACTTCTCAGACCCTCCTCCCTCTATGCTGGGAGGCTTCCTATCTTGTGACATTGCTTTTATGAAGCTTCCAATCATCTTCATGTTCTACATCTAGGGGTTCATGGATACTAGGTACAGTATTTCCATGGAATCTAGGGGGAACCTTTTTATTTTCTTACTGAATCATTTGGAACCCTGAAACACTGACCACCAGCCCCTAGAAGCCTACTCTCTTTGGCATCACAATGTGTGCCCCACCTCTTATTTCCATCATCCTTCCCTGCACTCCATCTCCTTCACACATTCTTCTTCCTCAGCCCACCCCTTCACAATATGTGGTTTTCAGGGCTTAGTCCTGGGCAGTATCTTTCCCCTCTCCCCATATTCTACATGGGTGATCTTATCCACTTCCATGCCTTTGCTTCACATATATTGACCACTTTTTAATGTACTATTTGCTGACAGCTTTCCACTCTCTATTTGCAGCCCTGGCGAGCTCTGGACACACATGTCCAGCCATAAACTGGACTTCACAGTGTGTCCTCAACTGTCACCTCTGATTGCTTTACCTCTTCCATTTCCTTTCCCGGGGACAGAACTGCCATTCATCTAGGTGTCCACACCAGAAATCCAAAAGCTCTCCTTGTTTCCTTGCTCTTCATCACTGCTGATTTCCAATTAGTCATTTAAACCCAAACACTTCAAGTAAGTGCATCTCAAGCCTGCCCTTTCTTCTCTTTCGGCACTGCTGTCATCCCATCCAAGCATTGCTGTGTCTCCTTGAAATACCTGCAACTGCTCCTTAGTACTTCCTCTCCCTCTTGGCTTGGACTTTCTGATCTGTCTCCATCTGACCAGAGATACACACAACTTTCACGAAACCACTCCTGATGAAAGAGTGCCACTCGTTTCCTATTACTGCCAGCAGAAAACAGCTGTCCCTACACAGAAAAGAAATGCAGATACACAATAACACTCTTAGGTCTGCAGTTTTGAGGGGTTCATGGATACTAGGTACAGAATTTCTGACCTACAAGATAAAGCCCAACTTCTTTAATGTGTCTTTGTGATCTGAGCCCTGCCAACTTCTCCACGTCCCTTTCCTTTACTTCTCCCAGCACACTTTGCATTCCAGCATGACATCTCTTAACATGGTACTTCCCAACTCTTTGCCTTATATGTGCTATTCTCTTGTCCTGAGATATCTTCTAAAAATCTCCATGTGGCCATCTCTTACTTGAACTTCAAGATCCAGTTGAAATGTCCCATCTTCCATGGAATCTTCTCTGACATGTTATAGAGCTCTCCTATTGTACACTCTGCTAGACTCTACTGCTTTTGGTAAACACAGACAATAAATTGTCCAGCAGCCATGATTTTTTCATGTGTCTGCCTCCTGACCTGGATTTGGCCTCCTTAAGGGTGGTGACAGTTCTCAGTCTCTGATTTTCCAGTGTTTAGTAAAGGTGTAATGCGATCAGGTGATCACTGGTGAATGTCTTGTCAGAGCCTCATGTTTCCATACCAGCATGCTCACAAAGTAATGCACTCAGAGAGAAATGTCCACAGTCATGCCAACTCAGACAACGTGTAAAAAAACACAAGTAAGCCTATGATCCTGAGGCACTGTCCCATAGCTATACAAGTGTGTTCTTGAGTCTTTGAAGATTTGCTCCGACTACTTTTCCTCCAAAGGAAGGTAGGTTTCTGACCCCCACCAACTTACTCTCCTCTCTCCTATCTATGTGAGGCAATAAACAGAGCAGGAGCTTTAGAGTTTGGGCTGAATTTGAGGCCCAGGCTGGGCATTATGTTTCTAATTTGCAAAATGACTATGGTAACACCCACCTGTGCAGTTTTTAAAAATTAGAGACCATGTAATCAAGGAGGGCAGAGATGGGTATTTGGTGGACTCTCTTTCACTAATTCTCAAAGTAACACACTAATGGGCCCTCTCTGTGCTTTCATCCCAGCTTCAGAATTCTGGGGTTCTATGTGTATACTAGGATCCCCTTCCCCAGGGGTCAAATCTGAGGAGCCCAGGGAGCTGCCATATGGAATAACAAGTCAGAAAATTTCAGAACAAGGAGGTCAGGATGGACACAGGCCTCACTCAAAGAAGGGGAAGATGAATATACAGGGATGGGCCTAGGACCTGGATCAGAGATCTAGGTCTAGAAGACTGGTGAGGAGTTTAATCAGTTAGTGGAGAGAAAGCAATCAGCGTTCGGAGGGAGAGAAGCTAATGGACAATGTGGTCAATATACTTACCACCTTCTGTATTATAGCTATCTGTCTCCCTATCTGTTTAGCTGTTTGAGGGCCAGCACTATTTTACTCACCTTTGTGTATAGCATGGTACGTGATTAATAAATTTTCTGAATGAAGGGACATTGGAATGGTATGAGGTAAATCTCAGGTAAATTATCAGGTAAAGAGGAGGGATTCAGGCCCAGGCAGTTGCCCTATGTGATAGTTACCTCTTCTCTCAATCTCTGTACACAGACCCTCCTCATCACTCAGCGTAGGTCCTTGTCCAGTGCAAACATCCCCAGTACCCTCTCACAGTGGTTCACACTCCCAAAGTCACAGCCTCACACACTGCCTGCCATTCTCTCCTTTTCACGCTGCCAGGCTCACGAAGACATTCTCATTCAGTCAGACTCACACAGGCATGTTCAACACACACACACACACAGAGGCTTACTTTAACATATACAGTCAGCTCCTCCTCACATATATTTAGAAGCATGTCGTCATACACACAGGTGGACCTATTCATTCCCTTTGGAATTTACCCCACACATATGCAGACATACACACACAGACACATGGAAGGACAAATTCTCACGAGCCTCACACAGAGAGGCATGTTTACACTCTCAGACCCCCCACCCCCAAGTGTACACAATACACCCTAAGCACACCCTCCCACTGTGGTGCCTGCACAGATTGACAAGGCTCATACACACTTGCAAACCCACCCACACGCAGGCATGCTCTCACACATGTGGCTGGGGCACTCATGGTCAGCTCTGCGGCTGCAGCTGTGACCTCCAGGTCCCTGGGGCCTCTGTCTGGACTGTGCCTCATTGCTTCCTGCTCTAGGGCTTCCAGTTCCAAACTCGAACTCCAGACTCTCTCCTGAGACTGTCTCATCCTCTCCTCCAGCTCTCTTCTCTGCACCATCTCCTCCCATCTGTCCAGTGTTTCTCATTGTCTCTTCCCTGAGACTTGCTTCCCTGCCTGGCTCTTGTCTCTTTCCCTGTCCAGGTTTGTCCCAGCCCTTTACAACTGACCTGCTCCCTCCATCTTGTCTCTCTCCCCAATCTGTCCGGCCTCCTACCTAAATCTGTCTTCTTTCTTCCCCTAGATCCATCACAGCCATTCTTTCACCCAATACTGCCTTGCTAAAGGCCTTTCCTTACTCTGTCCCTGTACTGTTACTCAGTCCTCTGACTCCATCCTGCCCTCCTCCATCCCCACATCTGGGCCTCTGGAACCACAGCTGGTTCTCATTAGGAGGGGGAGGGGCAAGACTGTTCATTGGGGCCTGAAATGTGATGTCAATTCCTTCTCCCTAACTAACAGAGCCCCCCTCCCACCTCCAGCCTGTGTGTCATAAGACCTGGGGGCAAGGAGGAACATGGGAGAAGAAAGAAAGGTGGGAGCAGGGGACCACAAGGGAAGGGGGTGCTCCAGGAGGAAGTAAAGGAGTGGCCTGAGGCACAGGAGGGGAAACAGGCTGGGGGAGCTGGCACGCCCAGGCCTCCTCCTTCCACTTCCTGTCCCAGAGCCAGAAAGGGGAAGGGACCAGAAAGACAACAAGGGTGAGAAGGAGGGCTGTGAAAGGCAGATGGACTAAAGGAGGAGGAAGAGGGAAGCCTCTGTGAGCAAAGGTGGATACAGGGCCATGTGTTAGGGAAAGAGGAAGAGAAGTGAGGTTCTGGAGGAGGGAGAAAGGGAGCAGATTAGGGAAAGTGACTGTATACAGCAGAGGAAAACATGAGTAGGGCTAATTCAGAAAAGGGAGGTAAGTCAGACAGGCATAGCCAGACCCAGAGAGGCTGGGGGCAGGCAGTGGGAGAGGCAGGAGCTGAGCTACAGGAGCTGAGCTGCAGGGAGGTGGGGAGGTGGGGAGGAGAATAGGCATGAGAGGAAAAGGCTGACAGACTAGCTTCCCTGTATATCCCTTCCCAGGACAGCGGCCAGGGCAGTGCCTGGGCCCAGCTCTGTTCCTCCAAGGACTATTTCCCAGGAGACACTCCAAGGAGAAGCTGAGGACAGATGTGAGCAGAAGCGTCAGAGGAAAAGCTTATTTCTGAGCTTTTACAGCATGCTGGGCCCTGTGCCAGGCAATTCACAGTCAGCATCTCATTTAACCACCAAAACAACCCTGTGAGGAAGGAATCTCAGCTTCCATTTTCAAATGAAGAAATTGAGGCTCAGAGTGAAACAATTTTCCTGATTTAACACAGACTCTAAGTCTATGGAGTGCAAGACTATGTATTCTTTGCTGCCTGAGATTCAGGGAGAATGTAAAGAGAGAATGGAAGAAATTATAGGTAAGCTGACAGGGAAGAGTCTTAGCAGGACAACAGAGGTCTGAAGAAGGAAGAGAACCTGTGGGAGGAGAGAGACCGGTACAAGGTGTCTATAGTCCAGGTTAGTAGCAGAGGGGCTTGAGGACACAGGTATGAAAGACTTGAGGAAGTGAAGGCGACAAGGGGTACCTGCTGACTTACAAGAAGGTGAAGGAATAGAAGGACTTTTAGACTGTAGGCTGCCTCCCAGGGTTTTGGCCTTTTTATTAAAGTGGTGCCGTTAGGATACTGCTTAGGAAAAGCCATTTTCGGGTGCCTGCTGGGATTCTCATGTGGCGATATCAGGCATAGTTGTATCTACAGGCCTGAAGCTTAACAGAGAGGCCTGGGTTAGAGATAAGGATTTGGACAAATCACAAGGTAATTGAAAGCCATGGGCATAAAGATCTGCATTAGATGGGATGTGTAGAGTGAGAAGACTGTGCAGACCAGTTACCTGTAAGGGACAGGCTGAAAGAGCTTTATTCCTCCCAGAGGCAGTATCACAGAAGTTAAGGAAGGAAACACTTCAAAAAGAAGGAAGAATCAATAATGTCCAATGCTACAGAGTTCAAGCAGGGTAAGCGCTGAGAAGCGGCCATTGAATTTAGCAGTAAGGAGGTCACTAGTGACCTTGAAGAGAATTGTGTCAGGACAGTGGTAAGGGTGCAAGCCTATAGCTGCTGCTGTTATGGTGTCACATACACTCAATAACCCTGGGATAAGCAGGAAAGGAGAGAGAATGAATTGACTAATAGTTACCCTTAGACCAGACATCAGCATAGATTACATTCATCAACACATACTTACTGCATTTCCAGAATAGGGAGATAATATATCAAAGCAAGGCAGGATAGGATAGTGGTTAAGACCAGGACTCAAACCAACTGTATTTGATTCTCAGCTTCACACTTACTAGTTATGTGAGCTTGGGCAAGCCACTTAGTTTTCCAGTGCTTCCATTTATAAATAGGGACAATAATAATACCTACTATTAAGTAGTTAGAATTGTCAGTGTCTGGTACATTGTAAGCTTTTATAAGCATGCAAGTATAAGCTTACAGTAGTTAAGAAGACAGAGTCTGTTGTCAGACTGGCATTCAAATCCTGATTCTACCATTTATAGCATAACCCTGGGCAAGTTATTTAACCATTCTGAGCCTTATTTTTCTCTTCAGTGAGATGGAGATTAAAGTGCCTACCTTAAATGATTAATACAAGAATTAAATAAAATAATGTTTGCAAAAACTTATCACAGTGTCTGGCACACAGTAAAAGCTCAATACATGTTAGCTGATGCTGCTGCATGTCATTCATACACAATAACCCTAGGATAACTGCACAGATGAGGATACTGAGCTCAGAGAAGGTAGCAAAGAGAATCTAGAATGCTCTAACATGCAGTCTGACAGACTCCAAAGCTAGTGCCCTTTGTTAGACCACATAGCTTCTCTGATGGAAGGCTTGAGATGCCTAGATATAGGGTCAGATGAATGGCCAGGTAACAAAACAGGGAAGGAGAATGATTGAATTTCTGCTTTAGGAGAATACAGTGGCAGTATAAATAGGGTGGATCAAAGGAGAAGATCAACTTGGCAATTGCCAATCTAGGTAGAAGATCAGATGAGAATGAAGACAGGTAGTGAGAGAGTGGAAGAAACATGGAAGATGCTTGGAGGCTTCCAGGAGACAAGATAAGACAAGTCAAGACAAGAAAAATGGAGAGAGGTGGAGAGGTTAGGGCATGCATGTGAAGTGATGCACTGATAAATTTATTATTCAACAAATATCTACTGAAGACCTACTATGTGCCAAACACCATGCTAAGCACTACAAATAGAGCAGTGATATAGACAGAGCAAATCTCTGCCTTCATGATGCTCATAGGTAGGAAGACTTAGGCAGAGCAAGTGAGGGACCTCGGGGTAGAGTGGGCAGCAACGACTTGGTCCTAAAGTCTGACCCTGGCAATTGGAGCCCAGAGTGCAGAGCAGGCCAGTGAAGCTGGGGTGCCAGAAAAATTGGACATGAAGCAACCAGAGAAATTAAGAAGGAAGAACAAGTTGGGAGGTGGGAGGTTGAGAGGCAGGAGAGCACAGTAAAGGGACTGAGATGCTAGAGGTAAAATTAACTAGGGTTAACAGTTGAGCACTAAATAATTTTCTTTCTGAATCCCCCAAATAACTCTCTCAAGGAGATACTGTTACCCCCATTTTACTTAGACAAAAGGGGAGCTCGAAGAAGATAAGTCACCTGGCTGGAAGGTCTGAGGTACAGCCACCTCTCTTCCCTTTCTTGCTTCTTTTCTCACCCACCATATAGGAGGTGTGTTCTAAGCTCTGAGAGATAACAAGCTTCCTCTATCCAGTAGCTTGGAGAGAGAAACACAAACAATGACATTCCAGTGTGCTAAGAGAGCAGAGAAGTGCTTGGGGATTCCACGTGGACCACCTGGAGGTGCCCGCTTACCGGGGGACATAGGGAATGGGAAGGCCCTCCCAAGTGGCAGTGGTTGAAAATGCCCCAGTGTTAGAAGGTTACCCAGAGAACATGGACAGGGGAGCTGAAGGAAGGGAGGGATGCTCGAAGCTGAGAAGAAACTGGGAGCCAGTGACATGAAGCCCTGGAAGAGGCTTTAACTAGCTGGCACCAAGGCATCAGAGAGGAGAGAATGCACTGACAGGCAGGAGAGGGAAGAGGGCTCAGAGTGGGTGTGCTAGTGGGGGGTATGGGAGGGATGAGACATTAGGAGGAAGAGCAGTTTAGGGTGCCTCCAGGGAAGGGTCTGCTAGAGAAGAGGCGATTGTCAGGCACTGCAGTGCCTTGCAGCCTGATGACAAGTCAGAGACCCACATCTTTCAATCCTTCCAAGAAGCCCCATAAACACCTAGCCCAATGGATTTGGTCTGCAAACTTCTGGTGCTCCTAAATATTTGCTAACTAAATGAAAGATAAGGTACAGAGAAGGTTGAGTCAGAGGATCCAGGAAAAAAGGACCCCAAGTGAAAAAGAGAGTGTGGGGTGAGGAAGGATGAGTTGTAGGGTTGTGTGAAAATATCTCAATTATATGGAAGCTGAGAAAAGATGTCAGTCTTCTGAACAGTCTTCTGAATGAGGGTGAGGTGCCTTATGTATTCATTCATATGTTCATTGCCAAGTACTGTGTGGGACCCTGAGTCACAAAGATGAATAATATGCATCCTTGCCATCCTGACTGGGGAGACAGAACAGGGAAGAGCAGTGACAACAGTGAAACCAGAGGCTCTTAAGCCTGCCTGATGGAATCAGAAAAGGCAGAGTTTGAAATTAGATCAGAGGATGGGAAGGGACAAGCCAGAAGAAGAAAGGAGTGAAGGACCTTTCAGACAGACAGGGCAGTATGTGCAACAGCCCAGAAACATGGAAGAAAGTAGTGTCTTTGGGGAACTACATGAAATTCAATGTGGCTGGAACTCAAATTTGTGAGCGGCTAGGATGGACAGGCGATGAGGCTGGGAGGAGTCAGAGCATGATCTCAAAGGCCTTATTAAAAAGTACAGATTTTTTTCAAGGAAAATGGAAAGACAATGATGAGTGCTTAGCAGGGAGTGGCGCTATAATAAATAAAGTGAATTTATGCTTTAAAAGGTTTCTCTTACTTTATTGAGAAGAATAGACTGGAAGAGGGGAGAGAAGTACACAGAGAAAAGTCAGGATGCTCTTGCAAAAATTCATGTGAAAAGATGGTGAAGTGAGGGCAACAGTGGAGGGGATGGAGAAGGGATGGGGCATCAGAGATTGCTGGAAAAGGAGGTAGAACCAAGGGTCCAAAGACTTTCTGGATTATAGGATATGTGGAGAAAGGAGTGGTTACAGTTAATTTCTGAGTTTTGGGGTTGTAAACTGAGTGGGGATGGTTATTTGGGGAGGAAGGAATGATGGGTTCTGGATTGCACATGTTAACAGTCACATTCCAATATGGGGGGTCATGGACTCACTCCACCACTGGTTTGTTTTCGTATGTTCTGTTGTTCTGCATAAACAAATATTTAAAAACCCCTTTGGTGGAGTCAGTACTTGGGGATGTGACTTAGAGGCTGTGAGCTAGACAATAAAGATCAGGTAGACAGCAGCTATATAGGTCTGGAGCTCAGAAGAAAGATATTTGAGAATTATCAGCCTATAGATGATGATTAAAGCCCTGAAATGAATGAAATAGATCGTCCCGAGCCATGTATATAGTGAGATGATCAGAAGCTGCAAGACAGAACCCTAAGAAACAGTGGCACTTATGGGCCACACAAAAGCTCCCTCAAAGCAGGCTAAAACTAAAAGGAGTGCTAAGAGAGAGATGCATGAATGCCAACATACTGTAAATATTCACTTATTTGCCTGTCTCTCCCCACTAAGGTGTTAACTCCTTGAGGGTAGGAACAGGGTTCTTTCATCACTGTATCCCATCACTTAGCCTTGTGGCTGGCACATGAGTGCATGTTCAGTGTTGATAGAATAAAGTGGTGGCTCAGGAACCAAACAAACAATTGAAAGAGAAAAGAAAGGTCAACAATGTGTGCTTCTGCTAAGAGGTCAGGTAGTTGAGGATGGTTGGAAAAGATCTCCCAGATTTGGCCAGAGAGATGATCTCTCTAGGAGAGCGGTCACTTTCTCTTAGGGACAGCAGTTATACTGGAGGGCAGGCATAAATGGGAAGCGAGGAAGTGGGAAACAGCTATATATAGAAGACTCACAAATTGTGTCAGTGAAACAAAGTGAGAAAGCCTCTTACCTAATGGGGTATTATAAGGTTAAGGAAGGATAGGAGAGATTGGAAGATCTTTATTGATTCTCATTACCTCTTCTTTATTATAGGAAAGAAGGAGAAAAGATTGAGGAGGATGCAGATAAAATTTGAGGGAGGAGGCAGCAATCTGAAGGAATTCAAACTGGATGGCCTCAACATCCTGAGTGAGCCAGAAGACCGGGTTGTCTACTCTTAATTTCTCCCCTCCTTCAACTTCCACATCCACTCTGTCACTGTCTAAAGAGCTCCCAAAGCTATCCACTTCTCCTTTTCTCCTGCCACTATTTACTACAGACTATGTACTATTTAGGCCAGCATTATCAACTCCTGGGCTCCTGTAACAGCCAACTGCCATCCTTCTGCTCAGGCTCTTCCTTGTCTCCACACAGCTGTCAGAGTGGTTTTTCTAAAACAGCGCTGATCACATCATTCCACAGCTTCAAATGATTTGATAATCTCCATTATTCTTGGATTTCTTCCGGTGGACTTCTAGACCCGGAGTGATCTAAGGCTTCCTTCTACCTCCCCCACAGACTCTCTCCCTCTCCTCACCTCATGCTATAAGTGCCAGGCTCACTGAACTGCTTTATCACTCACACACGTATAATATTTTCTTTCATGTGGGCTTTTGCACGCTGCTCCCTTGGCTTAGAATAGTCTCCATTGACTCCATGCAGTTTAAGCTTAAATGTCACTTCCTCCAGAAAGCCTCTTTGACCTCCCCAAACTGGCTTAGATTTCCCTGCTATGTGATGTTATGTTACAAGACTCACGCCATAGACTGTATGCTCCCAGAGGGCAAGGATTATGTGCATTTTGTTCACTCAAGTAATGCCAACTCATACCATAATACCTGGCAGAGGACGTGCTTAGTGTGTGTTTGTTGAATGAATGAATCAATGGGTTGACTAATCTACTGAAAACAATAGGATGAAGGATGTAGGGTAATGAGTGTGAAGAAAATAGAAAAAATTTCATCTATTTATTATTTATGGAAGGGCCAGTTGAGAGTAGAATTTTTAGAAGCATGAATTTATAGAAGTGTCACTTGGTGTCATTGAAAAACCATTCTAGCTAGAGTTAAGAATTTGTGGGATGGGTGGGCTCAAGGACAATGGGACAGAGCTAAGGAGTAGGTGAAGGGATGGTTCTTGGCATATGAGCTGGAGAACAAAGAGGTCAAGGGCAAGAGGTCATCACAACATTAAAGAGTATAACAGGAGCACAGACATATAAAACCTGGTAGGACACAGGAGGCTGTGATCAGGTAGTGGTATATAAGAGTTTAGAGTTTTGGAGATGAAATTGTTATACAGAGAGGTTGTGGGAGGGAAGAAAGTAAAAAGAGCTAAGGAGATCAAGAAACCGTGAGGCTGGGGTGTTGAGGAACACTTACAACCAGGGCAGCATATAGGGTGACTATCCAGGTCTCAAAGTTTTCAGGGAACAAGAGGGTGAGCCTGAGAGGTGTATGGGTGAGAAAACATAATGGTGTGAGCATTACAAGTAGAGTTTTATTTAGAAGTTGAGACAGTTCTGCCGGTGGTGCGCCTGTCACCCATGACTGTCTCCTAAGGATTGTACAAGTGGCTGTGTGGTAAGGGTGACTGTGACACAGCTTCTTGGCCTATGGACACTTGCTATGTATGGGCATTTCTGATGAAGTAAACCTGTATGATGTGATAGTGACAGTGTTTCTATCAGATGTCAATTGCTGTGACAGTGTTTCCTGAGAGATTTTGGTGTATGTCTCAGCAGCTACAGCATCTTGTGAGGATGTATGTTGCCAAAGACAGTGTCTCCAGAGAGGTGTTGGCAGCAACGGTGTTCCCATGGTATGTACTGGCCTTTAAAATGGTCCTGTGGGAATATGTTGGCTGCCACATTTCTACTGTGGGCATGTGATGTCAGGAGAACAGTTTCTGTAGGTGTTTGTCAGCTCGATAGAGTTGACTGTGGGTGTGTGTGTTGGTTCTGACAGTGCTTCCTGGTGGTGTGTGATGTCTGTGAGGGTATCACTTGAGGGTATGTATTGCCTGGGTCTGTGTCCCCTGTGGGTTAAGTAGGGCTATGTCTATGTCCCCTGTGGGTATTTGAGAAGTTGACATAAGCGACAATATTTTTCTGGCCTATGACCTTGTGGCTTCAGGCCCAGCCCATGCCACACTGAGTTCATTGTGCTTCTAGATCTCTTTCTCCCCCCTCCCCACTTCCAGGAGGCCTGTGGTGGCCTTCCTCTGTCCCCAGCACAGTATTCTGATCTAGACATCCTGGACACAAATTCCCAGTTGCTTGGCACCAGCTCCTTCTTAGAACACCAATCTGGGTGATCCGCCTAGACTTCAGGCTGAGTCTGTCTCCCTCCTGCTTCTTTTTACTTCTCCCCCCTCCGTTTCTTTGTCTCTGTCTCAGTTTGTTTCTGTCACACACCCATCCTCCACATTCTGACACAGGGCTCCCACAGAGCCTGGCAACACACGCGCTTACCCGCGCGCGCACACACACACACACCCTCACAGGGACTCACCATGACACACATTCTCACTCACACACCTCACAGTGTCACACACATGCACACATGGCCCGAGACACAGAGACACACAACGTTCCCACCTCCCAGTGCATGCACACACAAACCGAGAGAGACACACACTGCCACACAACCTCCCGGTGACACGCACTCACACTCTAAGTAGCACACACAACCCTGCCCACAGTTCACAACCCCGGCACACTCCCACGCCTCTACACATCCCGACTCGATGACACGCGCACACAAAGACCCCGGGCCCTGCCCCCACGTTCACGTTCACGCCTGCCCTCGTCCCGCAGGCCCAGCCCCCCCCCCCATTGTCTCCGGCTCAGAACAAAGCCCCCGGCTCGGTCGCCGCCACAGCAGCCCGGGGGAGGCCGGCGGGTCGGGCGGGCGCGGCCGGACGGGACTGCAGGCGCGGACACTGACCTCTGGGAGGCGCGAGCTCTCTCGTCCGGTGTTAGGGCTCAGTCCAGTTGCGGTCAGCCCCCTGGGCAGCGTCCGCCCGCTAGGGGCCTGGGGCCGCGCATCGTCCTCTGCCGCTGTCTCCGGGGCTCACGATCACCTTCGGGCAGCTGGCCGTCAGTCCATGCGCCCTTGGCCGTCGATCGGTCGGTCCGCCGCCGCCGCCGCCACCAGGGCACCGCCTCCTCCACAGCCACCCCGCGGAGGATGCGAGCTTTGCCGCCGCTGCCCCGCGCCCACTCCCCTCCCCTCCCCCGCCCTCTGCGCGGTAACCCGAGCCCCCGCCCCTCCGCCCGCGGAGCCCCCGCCCCCGCCCCCACCCGCGCTCCGCGCCGCCGCCCCCCACCGCCCGCCCGTGCTCCCTCCGCCCTTCGACTTCCCGGCCCCAGTCCCCAGCTCGGGATCCGGCCCAGCGCCGCGCCGTCCCAACGTACCTATTCTCTTCATTTCTTCTGGCCACTTCTCCCGGTTCTTGCCTCCTATCCGGTTCTCTTGCACCCTTCTCCTCATTCTCCCCATTCCCTACTGCTCACCTCCTTCTTTTCCTCTTCCATTTTTTTTCCCATACCCCTTTCCCCATTGCCCCCTCTTCTCCTTTACTGTCCTGTCTCCCTTTCTCTTCTCTCTTCCACCTTTTATCTTCATCCTCCTTTCGCCTTCTCTCCGTCACCTTCTCACACTTTCTCCCCAACCTTTTCTCCCTACCCTTTCTCCCCTTTCTCTTCTTCCCACAGCTGCTTCTCCATCCTGTCTCTCCCAGCGTCTTCTCCACATCCCATTCTCTCCATCTTCTTCTCCACCCCTTCTCTTATTTCTTTCTCCCCGTCTCTCTCTACCCCTTCTCCCCCGTCTCTCTCCCCATCTCCTACTCTCCTCTTTTCCTCACACCTTCCTTCTCATCCCCCCTTTCCCTACCCCCTCTCTTACTATCCCCTTCTTTCATCTTAATCTCTACATTCTCTCATACTAGCCACTCTTCATTATCCCTTCTCTTTATCACCTTTCCCTTTTCCATCCTCCTAACTTCCTCTTTATCCCAAATTTAAGGCTAGAGTAGGGAGTTACTGGCAGGAAGAGCTTTCGGGGTAGTGCTTTAATTCAGAGTATACTCCCTGGAAAAATAAAGTGAGAAGGGAACTGGGGAAGGAGATGGGAAGAGGTTTGAGGACTCAATGTTGGAGAGAAAATGGGAAGAAGTGAAATAGACTTACTAAGCAGTCTTAGAGCAACTAGAAGAGTTTATTTTTTCTTTGTTTTTGTTGTTATTCTTTTAGAAGAATTTTAATTCTTCATACTGAGGACTGTGGGTAAACTGTGACAACATAAGGTTTTCTGGACTTGAGATGAGTACAAATGGTACGAAGAAATCAGGAGCTTATGGGAAGAGAGAACAAAGTTTCTCTCTTAGTTAAAGCAAAGTTTCTCAAAGTTAAAGCAGAAGAAGGGACTGTGAATTTGGAAGACAAGAGTGAAGGAGTGGCTGGGGTCTTTGATGACCTCCTAGTCTCTGGCTTGAGCAGCAACTGGGTGGGTGGAAGAGATATTGGTTGTGCTATATAAAAGGAGCAGGAGGAGAGTGCAGAGGGGTAGTATGGAAAGATGATGACTTGTGATTTGGGGCTGGTGACTGTGAAGTGCTTATTGGGTAGGTGGGTCTGTAGCTTAGAGCAGCGGTCTGGGGTGGACATAAATATTTGGAGTTATCTGCAAATACCATATAAGCTTGAATGTAGGTAGGGTGAAGCTCTTGTTTTTTCTTTTTTCCAAAATCATCCCTCAGAAAAGAGGGAGTAACCTTATATTTGAGTCCTCACAAAGTCTCTCATATTACAGGGTTTGCTCTCATTTACTTTATTTTGAACAGCAAACCACTGGATAGGGCAGTATGGTATGGTGACTAAGCTTGTGGACTCTGGAGCCAGACTGCCTGGCTCGGGGGTCCAGACTTTGCCATTTACAAGCTATGTGGTTTTGGGAAAGTTACTTAACCTGTCTCTGACTCAGTTTCCTCATCTATAAAGTGGGCCTAAGTATTATTTAATGTATGTAAAGCACTATATATCTGACACATTATAAGTGCCAATAAATGCTAACTGTTTTTACTGTTTGGGCAAGACTCATTAACCTGAAATGTCCTCAACAATACTATTTTGAGCGTTTGCAGAGGTCATTTGCTACAAAATTCATCTGGAAGAAATTTAACAGAGTTTTTGCAGCTATTCCTAGTAGTATGACCTCACAACTTGATGTATTGGATGTCTCTAAATATGCATTTTAAAGATTGCTTTAAAAAGCAATATAGCATAGTATCTTGGAAAAGCTTCTGAGATGTTGGAAATGTTCTGTTTCTTTCTTTTTTTTTTTTTTTTTTTTTAGCCAGAACCGGGTTTGAACCCACCATCTCTGGTATATGGGACCAGCGCCCTATTCCTTTGAGACCCCCATGTTCTGTTTCTTGACCTGAAAAATGTTATATAGGTGTTTCACTGTGAAACTGTGAGCTGAACACTTATGGTTTGTACCTTTTTTCTATGTTATATAAAAATATCATTTTTAAAAAGCCATCCATTGAGTGATTTTTAGAGGTGAATATAGTCTTATAGGATGCATGCCAAAAACCAACTGCCCTAGTGTGGTGCAAATGGAACTTGTGACTTAGAATCAAGTTTCCAAAGACTGCATCATTTGTGGATTCAAATTGTGCTATGTCCTCTCTCATCCCTTCACTTGTACTGAAGAGAAGACTGTCTGTTCGGGGAAAAGTGACCCTAATGATGAGAAAGACATCCCCTTGAGGACGCATGTTAAAAGTACATATACAATTGTTTAGTAGCGTATGAGAATGGGAAAAATGTTATTTATAAATTATTATTATGTGATCTATGAATTTAAATGTAGGTATGATACACATAAAATCTCTCAACTGAGGGAAGTAGAACTTTTGATTATTTCATCCTCATCCTTAAAGGCATAAATTTTCATGTTGATCAAAAAGATTTTTGGATTTTATCACTAGGAAAATGAATCACCTTAGGTTTGGGTTGCCTTATGTTGTAAATGTGATACTAAGGGAGTGAATAAGATTGCTCAGGGAGAACTCATACATTAGGAAAAGAAGAAGGGCTAGAGCAAATCCTGAGAGGCTGCAACATGCAAAGGCTGAGGAGAGGAGGAGCAGCCCTCGAAGAAAAGTGAGAAAGAATGGCCAAAGAGAAAGAGAGGGAGGCAACCATGCCATTGAAAACAAGGGACAGGCCAAGGAAGAAGCCATGAAGGCAGGGTGTGATCGTTAGGGTTGAATGACACAGAGGTCAGTCTAGAGATAAGGACTGACAAGTATACATTGACTTTGGCTGCTGATGTGGGTAGAGACCTTAGGGATAAAGGTAGGTGGTATGGTAGGGATGGAAGCTAGCCAGCACTCAGTAATAAAGGAGTGAGTAGAAGGTAAAGAACTGAAGATTTGGAGTAGAACATACTCTTTAAAGAGGCTTGACTACAGGGAGGGAGAGAGACCTACAACTGAGGGAGAGGATAGTGGTTTTAGGAGGTGAGAAAGTTTTTAAATAGGAGAAGTAAATTCATTTTTTTTTGTTTCCCTCTTATTGAAGACACATTTTAATGCCTGATTTGTGCCAGCTTTATAGTTAAGATACACAGTTAATTAAAACATGAATAGGGAACTCACAGGAAGCTGTGAAATTAGACCTGTTAATTGGCAACAGGAAGTATAATAGAGGTGAGCATTGGTTTGTGGACGTGGGTGGATTTCCTAATCCAGACTAGGGTTGAAACATCTGCAAGTAGTGTCACAAAGATGACACTGGAACTGGATCTTGAAGGGTGAATGGAAGCACAGCAGAAGGAAAAGCTGGAGAAAGGACTTTTAGGCAGAATTAACAGCAGCATGTTCAAGATCACAAGGCCATGAAAGAACATAGTTCTGGTTGTGGAGGGTAGAATACTGGCAGCAGTGGTGGTGCTCTTGAGACTGACTCAGCTGGAGTGTTGAGTATATGGGCTCATGTGAGACAAGAAAACAGGAAAGATAAATGTGTACAAATCAAGAATATGGTATGTCATACAAAGGTCCAGGCTCTGAGGAGCCATTGAAGGGTTTATTTAATAAGGGGAGAAAATGATCAGGTTATATGTTGTCAGCCTCAATTTGGCTGCAACACTGAGGATGAAAGGAGACCAGATAGGAGCTGGTTTCAATTGTCCAGCTTATAATGAGGATCTAAACTAAAGTAGTTTTACATTAGGATTAAGAAATGAGAAGTAAGATATGAGAGAAGTTACAGAGAGGAATCTACTACACTTGGTGGCTTAATGAGAGGGTGGTATGGGATGATTCTAAGATGCCTTCCAGGTTCCTGATTTATACACTAGTGATACTATGAAGTTGGGGAAAGAGTAGAGGAGCAGGTTTGTGGGGGGAGAAACATGATAAATTTGGTTTTGGATATGGTGAGTTTAAGGTGTATGTGAGATATCCAAATGGAGCTGTGTAATTGGCAGTTGAGTATAAAATTTAGAACTCAGAAGAGAGCTGAGCTGAAGGTAGACTTTTTAAAGTCATCATTAGATAGGTGGTAAGTGGACCCATGAGAATGCATGTGGTCATTCACAGAGAGCTGTAGCCAGAAGAGTGTCAGGACAGCTTTTAGGAGGTGGGTAACAAAAGGATAGTCATGACAGGCTCGGCTCCTGTAGCTCAAGCGGCTAAGGTGCCAGCCAAATACACTAGAGCTGGTGGGTTCAAATACAGCCTGGGCCTGCCAAACAACAATGACAACCACAACCAAAAAATAGCCAGGCATGTGGCAGGCACAGCTACTTGGGAGGCTGAGGTAAGAGAATCGCTTAAGCCCAGGAGTTGGAGGTTGCTGTGAGCTGTAATGCCACGTCACTCTACCAAGGGTGACAGCTTGAGGCTCTGCCTCAAAAAAAAGAAGAGTCATGACAGACACTGAGAAGCAGCAGCCAAGAGAGTAGGAATCAAAGAATAGTGTCCAATATGTTGTCATAGAAGCCCAGGAAAGAAAGAAATAGCATTAGAATGAGAGTTTTCAAGAGTGAAAATAGCACAGTTATGACAGATCTCCACTAGATTTTAGAATCAGGGTGTAGCTGATGATCTTAGTGATTAAAGGAGAGGAGGGGAAGGATACTAGGAAGGATACTATCTCAGTGAGATAAAGCATTAAGGAGGTAAAACAGTAGCGATAATGTATAAAAGTGAAAAGTTAATTGCATGCTTAAGAAACTCAACTTGAATTAGCTTAGGAAATAGGGTAGATATATTGGCCCAGGTAACCAAACCTGGGAGATGACTGGCAAATGGAACCTGAAACATAGATACCAACAAGACTTTCTCTGATCTCTGGTTTCCGTTTCCATTTTATTTTGCCTGCCAGCTTCATTTTCTCCTTTTGATTTTGTAAATCTACTTTTTTATTTTGGAATAATTCTAGATTTATAGATTTATAGAAAAGTTGCAACGATAGTAGCAAGAGTTCCCATGTACTATCCACTCAGTTTTCTCTAATTAACATTAGCTAACATTGGTACATTATTATTAATTAAACTCTAGACTTCGTTCTGATTTTACCAGTTTTTCTACTAATGTCCTTTTTCTTTCCAAGGATTCAATCCAGGACACCAAATTGTTTAGTTGTAATGTTTAGTTAGTTTCCTCTAATTAAACTGTCTGCAACAGTTTCTCCATCTTTCCTTTTTTAGAAGACCTGAACAGTTTTGAAGAGTACTGTGCAGGAATTTTGTAGAATGTCTCTCAGTTTGGATTTCTCTGATGTTTTCCTTATGATTAGACTGGAGAGAAAGAATACTATGGTGGTGAAGTACCCTTCTCACTGTGTCATATCAATGGGTACATGATATCAACATGAATTTTCATTGGTGATATAGCCTTAGTCACTGGCTAAGGCTAAGGTTGTATCTGCCAGGTTTCTCCACTGTAAAGCTACTTTTTCCTCCCACTTCATATATATTTTTTTTTTGAGACAGGGTCTCAAGCTGTTGTCCTGGGTAGAGTGCCATGGCATCACACAGCTCACAGCAATTTCCAACTCCTAGGCTTAAGCAATGCTCTTGCCTCAGCCTCCTAAATAGCTGGGACTACAGGCGCCGACCAGAACCCCCCGCTATCTTTCTGTTTTGCAGTTCAGTTGAGGGCGGGCTTTAATCTGCCAACTTCGGTACATGAGGCTGGTGCCCTACTTGATGAGCCACAGGGCGCTGCCATGAAACTTGTTTTTTTGAGACAGAGTCTCACTCTGTTGCCCTGGGTAGAGTGCCATAGTGATGTTACTCACAGCAACCTCAGACTCCTGGTCTCAACCATCCTCCCGCCTCAGCCTCCAGAGTAGCTAGGACTATAGGTGCCTGCCACCCTATTTTTAGTAGAGATGGGGTCTTGCTCTTATTCAGACTGGTCTCAAACCCCTAAGCTAAAGGGATCCACCTGCCTCAGCCACCCAGAGTGCTGGGATTATAGGTGTGAGCCACTGTGTCCAGCCCACTGATGAAAGTTTTTATATTGTTCTAAGTGAGGTTTGAAATTTTTGTCTTTCTTCTACTGGAACATGAAAGTCATTGCATGGGCAGTGATGTCTGCTGACACATTTCTGCTCTGATACTCTCTAATCAAATTGTTTCACCTTCCTCTTGCTACACTAATAATATTGCTATCACTGCTTAAAAGATGAACATTTAAAATCAATACCACTATGAAAGAAAAAGTCATGAGGATGAGGAATTGCTGAGAGCTGTAAAATAAAAAGGGATGTTAGGGTAACGCAGATTTCTTTTCCCTGGGCATTCCCACAGAATCCGTGAACACCTGTGCTTTTGCAAAAACCTACAGGTGAATGTTTACAGCAGCCTTCTTCATAATAGCCAAAACCTGGAAACAACTTGATATCCTTCAATGGGTGGATGGTTAAACAAACTATGGGACTATCACTTTACCTGTAAGTAGTTCTCTAAAAGTATCTTATGTTTTTTGGCATGGTGCTGGTAGCATAGTGGTTACGGTGCCAGACACATACACCCAGGCTGGCGGGTTCAAACCCAGCCCAGGGCCAGCTGGACAATGACAACAAAAAAAAGCCCGGCGTTGTGGCAGACGCCTGTAGTCCTGGCTACTTGGGAGGCTGACGCAAAAGAATCACTTAAGCTCAAGAGTTGGAGGTTGATGTGAGCTGTGAGGCCACAGCATTCTACCAAGGGCAACATAATAAGACTCTCTCTCTCAAAAAAAAAAAAAAAAAAGTATCTTATTTTTACACATAAACGTAATTCTGTGAATAGTTTTAATGCAGTGAGACTCTAATTCCCAGACTGCTTGCCTTGCTAATCCATTAGGGTTCATTACTTCAGGCCATACATGTATAGAATCATTTCTTCTTTTTCTTCCCCGGCTTTTCCTTTTCCTTCTCCTTCGCGGCCTGCTGCTTTGCTTTCTTATCTTTTGGAGAGATTTTGCCTTTCTTTCGCGCTTTCAGTAATTCTTCGAATTTCCCCAATCCTCTGCACACCATGACTCCGCGCCACCAGGCCTGAATCTGCAAACAAGACCAGTGGGCTCAGCCCCAGCCGCGACCTCTGCGGGGACGTGGATAACCGGCTGGGATTAGAATCCCAAAGTCAGCCAGTCATTCATGCAAATTTTTAAAAATATATACTTTAATCCATTCCTGGATTGGTGGGCATTTAGGTTGTCCAACAAGCTATGGTATATGTACACTATGGAATACTATTCAGCCATTAAAAAAAATGGAGACTTTACAGCCTTTGTATTAACCTGGATGGAAGTGGAACACATTATTCTTAGTAAAGCATCAGAAGAATGGAGAAGCATGAATCCCATGTACTCAAGTTTGATATGACGACAAGTAATGACAATTATTCACACGGTGGGGGTGAGGGAAGGGGAGAGCAGAGAGAGAAAGAATGAGGGAGGGGTGGGGAAAGGAAGAGCAGAGAGAGGGAAGGAGCGAGGGGGATGGGGTCTTGGTGTGTGCCACACTTTTTGGAGGCAAAACACGATTGTAAGAGGGACTTTACCCAACAAATGCAACCAGTGTAACATGGTTTCTTGTACCCTCAATGCATCCCCAACAATAAAAAGAAAAAAAAAATTTTAAAAAGGACAGAAAAAAAAATGAAGGTGGCCTCAGGGACTAGTGAACTTATTAAAAAAATATATATAATTAAACTTCTGAAAACTAAAAACAGAACATGTGGTATTTAACTTTCTGTTGCTCTGAATTACAGAATTTTATTCTTTTTATAGGTGAATAGTAAAAAAAAAGAAAGAAAGAAAATTAGGTGTGGGGGTGGTGGGGGGATAAAAATGATTATTATTTGGTGATGGGTACACCCAAAGTCCTGATTTCAGCATGATACAGTTTATCCATGTAACACAGGACAATTAAGCTTCCTAAATATATTGAAATAAAAAAATAAAGACAGGTCTAATTTGCCCACCAGGTTGAACAAAATTATCGTCCGGGACAACCTCCCTTTCAGAGAGGAGGGCAGAGTGTTTGTCTTTTTTCTTCCCCACCCAGCCTCTGCCCTGCCCCATCACAGCTGGTCTGCTACCACCATGCACTAGGCTGGGTTTGAAACTGGGACAACCACCCCGGCCCTTTATTTGCTAATCTGGGCCAAGTAAAGTATCAATATCTCCTTCCTCTCAAGTGTCCAGAAATCCCCAAGAAGGATCTCCAGCAATCCCCGACTCCCTTCTCTCTTAACTGGAATCTCAGACTCACTTAACAAGGGGCCACTGGACATGATCTCATACAACTTCCTGGCTCCCCTACATTCCCTCAAATTTACAGGGATCCAGAAAAAAATCTCAAAACTGCAGATGCTGGCGTGTATGTGGAGTGAAGGGAACACTTTTACACTGCTGGTGGGACTGCAAACTGATACAACCTTTTTTGGAAGGTTAATTTGCATCTTCAAATTTCAGAACATTCAGTGAGTCAAATCCAACACTATCTCGTCCCTGGCCATATCTTCTCTAGTAAACTGTGGATCTGTATTTTACCTGCATTCCCATTCTCTCTCCGTATCTTCTCTCATTGCCATGCTTCAGACTTTCTTCTCTCCATTAGCTCTGTTTCCCCCTCATTATGGTTCATCTTTCTTTTCCCTACTCAACCAAACTTTCAGATGTCCCTTTAATTTCTTGGTTTTACCATTCATGGAAATTCTGACCATTGCAAACTCATTTTCATCTGCCCTGTCCCTCCTCACTCTACTTAAATTCCTTCTGCGTTGGCTTGCAAAATCTAATTGACATGCTTTTATCCTTAAAATTCTGAACTTTTCATGCTGAACCTGAAACTGGTAATGGTGCTTTTCTCCCTGAAACTCCATGGTCTCTTGACCTCTCTTTATTCTTTTGCCAATTGTTTTTCTGAATCTTCTTCAAATGTGAATTTTCCCCAGGATTTCATTCTTACCATATTCTTCTTATCATTCTATAAAATATGCTTGAGGGATCTCATCCATTCAAACGTTTTAAACAAATATTTAACTTCCCTACATTTCTAAATATGTGTTGTACTTCCATGTTGGAATAGTACAATATGCAACCCACACAGTCAAAACCAAACTCATTCTTCTAAACCAGTTTCCTTCCTTTAACATCTGCTCCAATTGGAAGTTATTACCATCCACTCAATCCTCACCCTAGAAGCCTACTCATAATTCAACTCTTGCCTCTTTCTCACTTACCCCAAGGCCAGTTGATCATTGAATCTTGCTTATTTTGATTTTTATGTAGCTCTCAAGTTTGTCTTCTCCTGGTCTTTTGTGTGTCATTAATTTATTTTTAGATTATCGCCATAGTCTCCTTTATCTCTGCCTTTCCAGCGTGCACATCTTACAGTCTTCTAAGACCATGTGCTCAAAGAAAGGCACAAACCCTAGTGAGTGGGTTGTAAGGAAGCAGGTGGAAGAATGGGGAATGTCAAACTGATCCTTCTAGACCGTAAGTCTCATGTCATGTTTAAAACTCTTCAGTGACTGCCCAGCCACTCACTCCTCTTATCATTTTATATCCTTTATGCTTTTGCATCTGGGATGTTTTCAATGCTGTGTCCCTGCCTGGATATTTTTCTCTGAAATCATTATTTAATGCTTACTTATTCTTTAAGATTAAGTTTAGGAGTAACTTCTTTTAGGAAACTTTCCCTGACTCTCCCCATACTTCCACCTGCTTCCCTATCCACCCCTATTGCTAGGGTTTGTGCCTATCTTTGAGCACATTGTCTTTGAGGATGTTTAATATGTCTAGCTCTCTCATCTGTGTACCATGTCCCTCTTTTGTGCATAAGACCAAGGCTTTATCTCCTTGGAATCACAGTGCCTGGCTTATGTTTGCTGTTCAGTAAATATGTATTGAATGAAACAATCGATAACATGCTGCATCCTTTACATGGAGTACAAGAAAGCTGAGGCTATGTGGATTCTGTTGAGTTTAAAGTGCCTTATAAGGTGAGGGACATCAGAAGATAACTGATTACATAGAGGAATGGAGCTAGAGCTCAAGGCCCAAGGAAGGCAAGAAGAAAAACTCTGCGGACAGGTTCATTGTGGACAAGGATCAGGGAGAAAATGTCATGGATAAAGATGTCCATACATAAAGATGTATACTTAATGTCATACATAAAGATCCTCAGGAAGCAATGGCAGGCAAGACTAATGGGTTTTGGGATTTGGGGGTATTAATATTGTCCTTTTGAAAACTCTGGCCATGATGTAGTAATAGCCATAACTTGTTTCTCAAGGGACCCAGAGACCAAGACATAAGACTGCTAACTGAAAGACTGTGGGGGTGGCCTGGTCCGTGAAACAGTGTAGGTCATGACAAAAAAAACCCAGCTTGCCTGACTAGGACAGAGGACCAGTAGGTCTGCCCTGATAGAAGACCTGTGATCACTATGGTACTGGGCTACACAAATCTATCCTTGAGACAGGAAGGCTGTCTAGAAGGTTAGGAACTAACAGCAAGGCCCAGCAGTAGCTTGGAGGGGTGTCAGGGTCCACCTATAATCATAGGCTATGTGGATTCTGTTGAGGGAGGTAAGGCAGCAGGCTCCCTCTTCATATTTAAAAAGGAAAACAAAGAAACCCACAATGGAGACATTCTGAGCAGATAGCTGTTTTTGTTGTTTTTAGAGATCTTGGGGCACTGTCTGCTGTTTTCTCACCCATTTCCCACACATTAAAAATAGGCCTATTTGCCAATAATATATAAAAATTGCACATAGCACTTTTTGTGAATTTTACAGCCAGAATCCTCTAGTTACTCATACTCAATTTTTAATAAGTAATCCCCAAATTTCTTTTTGAAGCTGATTTTTTTCAAAGTAACTAGGGGGCACAGCCTATCCTTCTTCACACAAACTCTCAGAGAATTCTCAAAATTGAGGGAGGGGGAAAATGGTACAGTGGATAAAGTAATCTTTTTTTTTTTTAATAATTTTATTGAATCATAATTATGTACATTGGTGCAATCACAGGGCACGATTCATATACATTCAGAAATATTTTGATCATACTGTTACAGATATCCTTCATGGCATTTCCTTGATCACTATAT
>CAUYON010033929.1:0-23072 GCA_963573935.1 Arctocebus calabarensis
ATGTCTTTATATAGTGATCAAGAAAATGCCATGAAGGCTATCTGTAACAGTACGATCAAAACATTTCTGAATGTATATGAATCGTGCCCTATGATTGCACCAATGTACAGAATTATGATTCAATAAAATTATAAGAAAAAATAAAACTTCATAAAAAAACAATGTGAGGGCTTAACTGAATGTAATTATTGCTCAGTAATTTCCATTTCAGGCACTCATTTAATTTATCAGTGTCTGGGTTTTTTTGTTTGTTTTTTGTTGTTGATTGTTTGCTTACAGTTACTTCCTCCCCTTGTCCGTCTTCAGATTTAAGAGCACACCCCAATTTCCAACTACCTATTTCTTTATCAACATCATTTACATTAGCTGTCTAATACTTTTCTTCACTTATTCAACAAATGTTTGCCAGTTACTTCTGATAGTCTAGAGAATGTTTTAGGTTCAGGAGATTTAAGAAAGAAAAAGTTCAGTAAAAAGGCTTGGGAAGCATTGCTGAAGGGCTGATCAAGCCTACAAATACAGGAAAAGGTGAGGTCAGGGACGTCAAGGGCAGACGGATCCTGAGAGTAATGCTTTGAAAAGTTCAATGAGGAAAGGAAGAGACTTCCAAAGTTATTAGAGTAGCTTCTTAATGGTACTTTAAAAGTGATTGCAGGCACTATGGAAGATTCAACTGTAACTACAAACAATGACATTAGCGTTCATCTAACTGACATCCCCCAAATTTTCACAGTTTTCCCCCCAAATATTTACTTTTGTAGTATACAAATATAAATAACAAATTGCAATATTTAACCACAGCTAGGTGCTAGGGGCTGGGTGCAGCAGAGTAAAACAGAGCTATGATTTTTTTTTATAATTTTATTGAATCATAATTGTGTACATTGGTGCAATCATAGAGCACAATGTGCTTCATATACAATCAGAAATATTTTGATCATACTGTTACAGATAGCCTTCATGGCATTTTCCTGATCACTATATAAAGACATTGATACTCTACCTCTAATAAGTTTCACCAGTATCCTGCTAAGATGCACCGTAGGTGTGTTCCCACTAATTGCCCTCCCTCCATCCATCCTCCCCTCTCCCCTTCCCCTCCCTTTCCCTTCTCCCTGTATTCTTGTGCTGTAATTGGGTTTTAGCCTTCTTATGAAAGCTATAAATTAGATTCATATTAGGGCTGAGTACATTGGATACTTTTTCTTCCATTCTTGAGATACTTTGCTAAGAAGAATATGTTCTGGCTCCATCCATGTAAACACAAAAGAGGTAAAGTCTCCATCTTTCTTTAAGGCTGCATAGTATTCCATGGTATACATGTACCATGATTTATTAATCCATTCGTGGGTCGATGGGCATTTGGGCTTCTTCTACGACTTAGCAAATATGAATTGGGCTGCAATAAATATTCTGGTACAAATATCTTTATTATGATGTGATTTTTGGTCTTCTGGATATATACCTAATAAAGGAATTATAGGATCGAATGGCAGATCTATTTTTAGGTCTCTAAATATTCTCCAAATATCTTTCCAAAAGGAATGTATTAGTTTGCATTCCCACCAGCAATGTAGAAGTGTTCCCTTTTCTCCGCATCCACACCAGCATCTCTGGTTTTGGGATTTTGTTATGTGGGCTAATCTTACTGGAGTTAGATGATATCTCAAAGTAGTTTTGATTTGCATTTCACTGATCATTAAGGATAGTGAGCACTTTTTCATGTGTCTGTAGGCTGTGCGCCTATCTTCTTTAGAGAAGTTTCTCTTCAAGTCCTTTTCCCGCCCTGAGATGGGATCACTTGCCCTTTTGTTGCCAATATGCTTGAGTTCTCTGTGTATTCTGGTTATTAAACCTTTGTCTGAGGCATAACCTGCAAATATTTTCTCCCATTCTGAGGGCTTTCTGCCTGCTACACTTACTGTGTTTTTAGCAGTGCAGAAGCTTTTTAGTTTGATCAAGTCCCAGTAGTGTATTTTTGATACTGCTTCAATTGCTTGGGGAGTCCTCCTCATAAAAAATTCACCCAGGCTGATTCCTTTGAGAGTTTTCCCTACACCTTCTTCTAATATTTTTACACTTTCATGTCTTAAGTTTAAATCTTTGATCCATTAAGAGTCTATCTTGGTTAATGGTGAAAGGTGTGGTTCCAGTTTCAGTCTTCTACAGGTCGCCAGCCAGTTCAACCAGTACCATTTGTTAAATAGGGAATCTTTTCCCCACTGAATGTTTTTAATTGGCTGACAAAGATCAAATAGTGGTAAATAGCTGGCTTTATCTCTTGGTTCTCTATTCTGTTCCATACATCTATCTCTCTGTTTTTGTGCCAGTACCATGCTGTTTTGATCACTATTGATTTATAGTACAGTCTCAGGTCTGGTAGCATGATTCCTCCTGTTCTGTTTTTATTTCTAAGTAATTTCTTGGCTATTCAAGGTTTTTTTCTGATTCCATATAAAACAAAGTATTTTTTCGAGGTCTTTACTATTTTACATCTTTTATTTTAATGTTATGTTAATTGATAAAGGTTATTAAAATTTTTAGCTGAACAAATCAGTCTGATAGGCATGCAGTACTAGAAATTTGTTAAAAATAGATAGGATTGTTCTTTTAATTTTTAACTGGAAGGCAAAGGATTCATTACAGTAGCCAGTTGAATGTATGTTAATTTTAGAATTGGAGGATATATGCTTATGGTAAACTTTGTTTGAGGTTAAAATAGTTAAATGACAAATATCTATGCTATTCTA
The DNA here is from genome assembly GCA_963573935.1 of Arctocebus calabarensis. Classification (NCBI taxonomy): domain Eukaryota; kingdom Metazoa; phylum Chordata; class Mammalia; order Primates; family Lorisidae; genus Arctocebus; species Arctocebus calabarensis. The sequence goes on from CAUYON010033929.1 coordinate 2,751, forward strand.
GTCTTTATTGAGTGTTTCTAATATTGTGTCAGATTTTAGATATTAAATCCAGAGAACTGTTATAAATTAGGGGCGTAATATACATTTACTGAGCAGGTAACAAGGATGGGATTAAAAACAAACATACTCTGAATTACTGGGGTGGTTCTTGTCTATAGCACATGGCAGGCATTACCATAGTAGCCAAGGATGGAGAAGCTCGGGGATGAGGCAAACTCTGAGGCAACTCTCAGAATTTTGGTTAATTGTTCAACTTCTTTAAGCCTATTTGCTCTCATCAGTAAAATGGGAGTGTTGATTATAGTTATTGCAAAAATTTTTGTGAACATTTTCATGTAACATGGTTAGCACATTGCCTAGCACATTCTTAGAAAATACAGTTTCATTTCCTTATAGGCTGAACTAGAATTACTTTGTAGCACAGCTTTTTGCATTTGAATTTATTCAGACTTCAGGGATACATATTATAATTAAGTTGTTACTCATTAAAGGAGATAGTTCTTAGAGACAGTTAGTTCTCTAAGGTGTTTTTGTTTCTCAAAGGTTACCTAGCTAGAAATTTTGAGATCAGGTCAGGTCAGCTGGTGAAATTTACCCTGAATGTTGTATTTTCCTGGACTTGGTTAACATTTCTACATTAAAACGATGGAGAAGTTGAACTCTTCAATCCACTACTGGCTCAAAAAGATCCAATTCTCTTTTCTAGAAGTAATGTTAAAATAGTAAACTATTTTTGTAGGTGCCAACATACCTCTGTCTCTTCTGATAGTTGATTTAAAGTCTTTGATAAGTAAGTGCAACATCTGGGCTTCCTTAGGGATGGGTTCTGACAATCTATTTTTTTTTTAATCTTTATGAATAGGCCACACTTTCTGTTTGTTTCTAGGCTTTCCCTGTGATTATTTTTGTTGAAAACAAGATGCTTGTTGAAGACTATAATCATCTACTTTTTCAGTTACTTTTCCTGAATAGCTTTTGCAATGACTATATTCTTTGTCATGTGTGCCCCCTGGAGTCTCTGTTACTTTAGTTTGTATTTAGTTGGTGTTTCAGCAGAATTTTCTGGACCTACCATGAGATAAAACAAATAAACACACCTATCCCAGTCTTCGTGGATTGACGATGTCCTCTGGTGCTTCTTCAACCCTTAGCTAGGCCATTTACAACTGTGTCTTAGTTTTCATTCCTGCTTGCACTGAACCTAGAAATTAGCCAAAGGTGGAAGCTTTGGGTCTCCTTAGGTTTTTTTTTTTTTTTTTTAATTAAATCATAGCTGTGTGCAAATGCAATCATGGGATACAAAGTGTTGGTTTTATCTACAATTTGAAATATTTTGATCAAACTGGTTAACATAGCTTTCATGGCATTTTCTTAGTTATTGTGTTAAGATGTTTATATTGTACACTTAGTAAACTTCACATGTACCCTTATAAGATGCACCATAGGTGTAGTCCCACCAATTACTCTCCCTCTACCCATCCTTTCCCCTCCTCTCCTCTTCCTAAGGTGTTTTGTGAGCATTCTTGGTGTTCTAACATGAGCTTGCATATATATTTTATGTATCAGTCACAACTTTTTATACCAGATGGCTGTGGATTTTTGTTTATCTTACAATGTGTTTGAGCAATGCCTATTACATTTTTACAAACCTGTAAAAACATTACTCAAATCAGTGTTTTAAGTAGTTCCCATCCAGATTAGAACAAACATAATAACTTGAAATAAAGTCTGCTCTGTTCTCTCTAGAATCAAGTACCAGGGTCTCACAGTAGGGATGCAGGCTTTTGTCTTCAAGACTGCTGGCGAGGTGAAGAGAAGTTGACACAAGGGCAAGGTAAAAGCTTTCTTATTGGTTCCAAGTTGCTTTTTCATGAATCAGCATTTACCAGTTTGCTGTAAACTTCAGATGGTTTTCCAGTGTTTGGTCAAAGCTGTTGCTTATAGTTCCTACTTGCTTTTGGGTGTTTTTGTGAATTGATAGGAGTTTGCAGCTGCCAAATCTGCTATTTTTCTAATGTCATTCCTCTTTAACTTTTCTGAAGTCGATTGACAGACATCACATCTGGACAAAGATACAAATGCATTAAATGCCATGAAGGCTATATTTAAAAGTTCGATGAAAATATTAGATTGCATATGATGTCAGCACATTGTGCCCCATGATTTCACTAATGTACACAATTATGATTTAATAAAATTAAAAAAACAAAAAAATGCATTTTACATTACTTTTTGCCAAAAAAATGATATCTATGATTGTTAAAGCTAACATTACTCATGTTAGCATATAACAGAGAAGAACTTGTCCTAATAAATTTGTCAAATATTTAAAATTATGATCTTACTACACATGTCAATTATTCAAATTTCGCTCAATAAACTGGATGTTTACTAGATTTGCTGATCATTCATTCATATAATAAAAGCATATTGAAGGTCTAATATATTCCAAGCATTGTAATGATAGAACCTGGGTATTTATAGGTGTATGTAACATGGTCCCTGATCCTGAGCTTCTTAGATGTGCCGAAAAAAAATGCAGTGTGATAAATGTCATAAAGAAGATATGTATAAAGTGCCAAAGGAACACAGAGAAGTCAGAATATCATTATGTGGCAAGAATAGCACAGTTCTGAAAGTCAGAGGGTTACAAGGTGACTTGGAGTTTAGCAGACATTTGTGATGAGATAATAGCTCATCCTATTTGGAACGCCACCCAGATGGAGTGAAGAGCATGTATAAAGACTTAAAAATTTAAAGCACAGTCTGTTACAGAAAAGGAAAACAATTTTGCTAGCTTAGAAGAATAGGCCTGTAGGAGAAGAGGCAGAAAGGAAGGCTGGAAAGTCAGTCTATAACCAGATCATGAAAGGCTTTATGTGCCATGCTAAAGAAGTTAGATGAGATCCGATAGGAAAGAATGACATAGCTGGACTCTCCAAATTGACTTTCCACATTTTTCCTTTGTACATCTAAATTGCTTATTCTTTGGGCAATGGGAAAAACACTTTTTTTTTTAATTGTTGTTGTTTGCTTATTTAGCAGGCCCAGGCCAGGTTCAAACTCACCAGTCCCAGAGCATGTGGCCAGTGCCTGAACCACTGAGTATGGGTGCCCAGCTGGAAAAAATAGATTTTTGATGAAAGATAGTTAATACACAGCCATGGATCCAGAAATGAATAATGTAAGTTTTCTGGTGGCAAGTATGTTGTATTTCTTCAGGTAATACTATATTTTCTCTCTTTCTGTGTTATATGCATTCATGACTCTCCTAAAATGACCATTTCTGCTACTGTTGATTCTATTCTTAACAAATGATTTATCACTTACTTTAGTGGTAAGTGGAGGGAAACCCCACTAGATACCCCTGATTTCCTCCTTCCCATTTCAGACTTGCCAATTACTATATTTTTGTCATTTCTCTTTTTGTACAGTCTCTATTCAGACATCTCTCCTTCCAACAAAGCTCCACCTCTTTATGTGCTGAGTCAACCTTTGACATTTTGACTGATGATCTTCTCCCTTACTTGCATTTCAATTCATTCCAGTCTCTTTTCTTTATCTGCTAAAATTCTTTGCTGTCTTCATTTTCTCATCATCTAACTTGTTTCCTGGATCCTTGGAATCAGAAGCCCTCTATCCCCAACCACTTTTCTAAAACTGCACTCTTAAAGATGTTCATGACTTCTGAGTTGCCCAACTAGAAACCTTACCTCCATCCCAGTGTTCATATCCTCATCAACAATTGACATTGTACTTCCTGAGGTTTTAACCCAAATGAGATTTACCCAACTAACTAGTCTCAACACTATTAGATTCATGATCCATGCTGTGGAGTCTCTAAGAATATTATGTCCAAGATCATTTGGTGGATAAGGGCCTGTCATGTTTTCCTATTCACCAATGGGCAAAGGGCTATGATCTTTCCATGCAGAGGTAGAGACCAGGGAATGATATCTCACCCCTCCTTACTCCCTTCTTTAAGCTAAGTGCTTTCTCTCCTATTGAATTTTTATTTTCAACATTTGCTTGTTATGTAAATTTGTCTGTGACACACCTGTTTGTGTCTAACTTTTTAAAATTTTTATTTGCAACCACTTAAACAAAATTAAAAATTTTTGTTTGCAGCTCCCTGTTTTTAATAGATTTTCAAAAGCTTGGTTTTGTTTTGTTTCAAAACTGTTATTTCAATAGCACTTAGTCAATAAAGCACTGAATAATCTTTAAGGTTTAAAAAACAAATAGCAAAAACAACCAAAAAATGCAGATGGCAAACAGATTTTTACTTAACTTAGACCCTACAGATTCCTCCATCAATTTCTATCAGTTCACAAGAAATTATGTTAAAAAGGTGAAGGAGTCTTCTGAAGGAGACTGTGTTAGAGGAATCATTCTTCACTGATGAGTGAGTTATGCTCACTCTCTTCCAATAATAAGAGCTGTTGATGAATCTGGTAATGTTTAATAACAACATTATACATTTTCATAGTACCCAATAGACAATCAAGTGCCTTTACAGGCATGATCCCATTTCACTCTGACAACAGCAGGGAGATGAGCCTTGTTAATCGCGTTCAACATTGCTCCCGTTTTCTTTGAATATGCTTTTGATGGAGAAGCCAGTTTTTCTACAGTGTACATTAGGCAGAACACCCCTCCAGTTTTCCTTCTCCATTTCTGCTCAATGATTCTTTCTTTCTAGTCAAGTTCTTAACACTGACTATATATCAGAATTACTTGAAGAGTTTTTTTTTTTCTTTAAAGAAACCAGTGTATGTCTGGGTCCTCCTTTAGGCTGGTTGCATCAGATTTGCAGGATGAGATGAGAACTTCCCCAGTGGTGGTGTCTTTTTAAACCTCCTTAGTTGATTTTAATGGGCAGTGCCTTTTGAGAACCATGGCTATAGATGCAGACCTGTTCTCTGGAGAGATAGAGAGCAATTTAATTCCAATTTTCTGAAGAAGAAACCTTTATATAAGAACTATCATTCTCTCTAGGGGCTTTGCTTTTAAAACAGACAATTTTGTATTTCTGTTTATTCAAATAATAATGTATTTATGCATTTCTTTACAATTGAGGTATTTTCATATGCCTTATTGCTCAGTGAGACTCTATTTTAGGCACATATTTAGTGTTTCATCTAGGCATATAGTTGGTATGCCTATTGATAGGAATGGAGGATTATGAAATTTGTAGGTCGTGTGGCTGTGTGTGTGAAGTGGGGAGAACTGAGGAGGACATACCTAACCTTCAGTATGCTTTCCTTTTCCTGGCCTTGCCTTTCTTTTGCTCTTCCTAGTGTGGCCCCTGAGTCCACAAAATCTGCAGGGTTACCTGGGAGCTCATTAAAATTACAGAATCCCCGTTCTCATCCCAGGTTTATGGAATCAGAATCTGCATTTTAACATGTTGTACAGGTGGTTCAGAATCTCGTTAAAGTTTGAAAAGTCTTGCTTTATACCAAGCTACCTCTTGGATTTTTTTAGTCCTACCATTTGTGGTGTCTTTGTATTAATACAAAGTTGTTGTGTGCATTGATGTCACGAGGCATACTTTTTTCAGAGTTCTTGCCTATAATTTCTCCTTTGAAGTTTATTTTTCGGTCTTTTTGCTGTGGCTCAAGGCATTGCCCCCTCAGCTCTCCCACTGCCCTGGAAATGAATCTGTGATCATTTTATCCTGCTTTGAATTTTGCAGGTACAAGAGTTATGGAGGACCTGGGGAGGGTTGATGTTGCTTTTTCACTGTCATACTTTTCCTCCTTTTTTTTTCTGAGTCAGAGGGTATAACCTAGTAAAATGCCAATCAGACTCCTTTTGAAATTTAGATTCTCAGAGGATTTTGCTGAACTCTTGTTCCTTATTATCATCACTCACAGTTCATAAGAGGACTTTAGGGATCTCATGCAGTAACATTTTTCCTGATAGATGTTCTCTCTACAAACGTAAATTGAAAAGGTTCCTAGTGATATGCATTTCACTTTAGTGAGCTCTGCATTTCTTTCTGCCTTTCTAATGAGTTCTGAACCTAGAGAAGTCTCAGAGAAGACAGAAAGAACTATTGTGGATGCTGCAATTGAGAGGTGACTCTCTTGTGGTTATTGCAAGTGAAATATACAAATACGTTATTTTCTAAATACAAAGCTGTGTTGAAATGTTGCAGTAGAGTGGGAAGAAGTCTTCTGATCCTGTGTAGTTTCTGCAACATGCCAAACTCACTGGGTTCAAACTGCTTCACCGACTGGCCCTCTGTATGTTTTACCCAGACTCATAAAGTTAATGAACTTATGCTCCTTTAGAAGAAAAAAACTATACCAAACTCTAGCTTTGATGCTAAAGTTAACTTGTGACTTTCCTTTGGTGAGAGACTATGTACATGCCAACTGTACATTTGATGTGTGGAAGTGAACATGGTTAGGAGTATAGCTAAATTCATAAGAAACATACAGAAGCATATCATATCTTAAAAAATAAAAACAAAACAAAACAACACACACTCTTCTTCATTTAAACTCCTCTAAGTCTTCTGTTATGGGTCTCACTGAGTGGTTGTGTTTGGCCTGTGTTACAGCATTTGTTCATTCTCTGTGTTTGATTATCAGCTGCTTGGAGTGTTTTACTTGTCCCTGTGTTTCCTATGGTGGTCAGGGCAGTGCTCGCCTCATAGTAGTCTTTTTGGGGCTGATGTCCTTAGTCAAATTAAATAATGCGGGAAAGAAAAAATATGAATCAGGGAATTCATGTTCTATCACCATGTGAGACACCGAGGAAAAAGTCAAATTGGGCAAGAGCAGGTATCATCTTCAGGCTGTGCTTCTCACCTGTGCAATGTGGGCTGGGAAGGGGAGAGCCTTCCAGTCCTTTCTAATGCAACGACCTTTGCATTCTGAGTTTCAAAGGTAGAGACAGCCAAGTGGAAAAGCTCAGACAGAATCTCGGGTGAAATAGCACAATTAAAGATACGTATTTGGGAAACTTCAATACAGGGGTCTTAGAAAGAGAACGACTAAGAAAATGCGGCACTAAGAACACTGTTTTGGAATCATACATTTATACATGCCTTTCCTCAGAATCTAAAAGTTTCCTTTTTCATATTTTTATGAGAGGCAACTGTTACGGTATTTGGCACGTGTGCTAAAATATTGGCTGCTTCAGTCAACTAGTGTGTTACCCTCTGGTTTTTCTTTACCAAGCATAAAGGAAATTTTCAGCTGTTTGATTTCCCAACTTATATTTTCTTCCTTTTACTCCTTGTTCCGTTTTAGTCAAATTGGTCAATATTATATACTAAAATTTGCATTAAATTCATTAATTCCCATAGTAAGCCTCTTATATAGGATCAGATACATTTGCTTTCTTATTCTTAGTCTTTTTTCTTTTTTTCTGAGACAAAGTCTCACTGTGCCACCATGGCTAACGTGCTGTGGCGTCATCATTCCTCATAGCAACCTCAAACTCTTGGGTTTGAATAATCCTCTTGCCTCAGCCTCCCTAGTAGTGGGGACTACAGGTGCCTGCCACAAGACCTGGCTAGTTTTTCTATTTTTAGTAGAGACCAGGTCTCACTCTTGCTGAGGCTGGTCTTGAACTCTTAAGCTCAGGATAAATCACCTGCCTCAGATTCCCAGAGTGCTAGGATCATAGACGTGAACCACTGCATTTGGCTCAATACATTTTCTTTCTGAGATAATTTTCTTTCTTCTTTTTTTTTTTTTATCAAATCATAGCTGTGTACATTAGTGTAATCATGGGGTACAATGTGCTGGCTTCATATACAATCTGAAATATTTTCATCCAACTGTTCGACATAACCTTCACGGGATTTTCTCATTTATTGCATGAAAACATTTGTATTCTGCATTTAGTAGGTTTCACCTATACCCTTCTAAGATGTACCATAAGTGTGATTCCACCATTTATCCTCTTTTCATATACCCTCTCCCTCTCCTCCCCTCCCTTGCCTTTGATCAGGAGCAGAGTCTTGTGCTGTAGTCTTGTGCTATAATTGGATTATAGCCTTCATATGAAAGCTATAAATTAGCTTCATAGTAGGGCTGAATACACATTGGGAGAAAATATTTGCAGATTATGCCTCTGACAAAGTTTTAATAACTAGAATCCACAGAGAACTCAAACGTTATTAGCAAGAAAAGAACAAGTGATCCCATCTCAGGGTGGGCAAGGGACCTGAAGAAAAATTTCTCTGAAGAAGACAGGTGCACGGCCTGCAGACACATGAAAAATAGGATCAAATGGCATCATCATTTATCCTTAATCATCAGAGAATTGCAAATCAAAACTACCTTGAGATATCATCTAACCCCAGTAAGATTAGCCCACATAACAAAATCCCCCAAACAGAAATGTTAGCGTGGATGCGGAGAAAAGGGAACACTTCTACATTGCTGGTGGGAATGCAAACTAATACGTTCCTTTTGGAAAGATGTTTGGAGAAAATGCAGAGATCTAAAAATAGACCTGCCATTTGATCCTATTATTCCTTTACTTGGTATATATCCAGAAGACCAAAAATCTGAGATAATTTTCATACTAAAAGTTTTTGGAAGGAAATATGGAAGCTTGCATTGGATCATAATTTCAAAACATATTCAAGACCTCAGCACATATCAGCTTCAAAAGTAGATATGCAAGAGGCAGATGACTGAGATGTTGTAGAGCCCTGAAAAATCTGCTCCATGTTTTCATGTAATTTTCATGTAATGTCCCCCCAACTCTTGTTTGAAAGATTGAATAAAGCATCCACAATTTCTCTTACCTGCATTACTTACCCTCATGTGATAATACGAATCATTTGTAATGTGTAAAACTGTTAATAACATTTTAATGTAAAATTCATTTCTAGTTTCTGATCATTCAGTTTCAACACAGTTTTGTATATTTGAATTTAGTTCTATTCTCATAATGTGATGTTTGGATCTCTGTTTTTCTTTTTCTTTTTTTCTTCCAAGTTGATGTTGGGGAACAAAAGAAAAATGTTACCTTGGATACTATCTTTCTTGGGAAATTTACTCTCTTGTTTACCCCCAGACAGAACACTCTCCCCTGGTTTTCTTTCATCTTCTGCAGCCTCCTCACTTTAAATAGTAATTTAAGAAGTCTTCAAGGTCTGGCTCTATAGTCTCCTATCTCTATACCTCTCCTAAGCAAATTTACCCCACTGAAAGCTTTATTAGGCACTTGTAGGCATGTGGTTCATTCCTGTGTTCTGTTTCCTCAGTATATATGGCCGACAGCATGTCGGGGTTCTTTTTTGTCTTTTTTTTTTGAGGTGTCTCAAAGACATTTCAACCTTAACTCAGCCCAACTAAATTCTTGACTTGCTTCCCCAAACTTTTCCTATTTCCTTGTTCCCTATTTCAGCCTAATACAATTCTCCACCTGGAATAACTGGAGTTTTCCACATGGCCTGTGACATTATATAGAATGAACACAGAAACAGATGGGAGAATCCAGTTATTTACCATTAGAGCAACACCAGAGAGCTTGGCAAAAGCAAGACAGTGTCACTCTCTTCATTCTTATATTTTCGTTTCATGATACGTAGTCCTTTAGCAAAAAAATCATGTTATTTATGTTAACATGTACCTTACATTTATTTTTAATATTTTAAACATACTAATAAGTGGTCTAAATATGTCCTCAAAATTCATGTGTTGCCAATCTGAAGTAATAGGAGGTGGGACCTTTAGGAATTGATTAAATCATGAGCGCAAAGCCCTCATGCATGGGATTAGTGTTCTTATAAAAGGGCTTGAGGGAGTGGATTCATACCCTTTCTATCTTTTCTACCATGCAAGGGTACAGTTTTTGTGTACTTTGGAGGACAGAGCATTCAAGGCACCATCTTACTTTTTGTATCAATCAGGTCTCACTGGGTTTCTCAGGCTGATCTTAAACTCATGACCTCAAGGGATCCTCCTTCCCAAAGTGCTAGAATTATGGGTGTGAGCCACCAGGCCTGACCAAGGTACCATATTAGAAGCAGAGAATAAGCCTTTCCTTCATACCTACCCTGCTGGTACCTTGATCTTGAACTTCTCAGCCTCCAGAACTATGAGGAGAAATAACGATTTGTTCTTTATAATATACTCAGTCTATGGTACTTTATTATAGCAGCACAAAGCAGACTAAGAAATACAAATACAGTTGACCTTTGAACAACTTGGCTTTGAACTGCTTAGCTCAAGGTAGATTCAAATTTTCATCTACCTTTACCACTCTGGAGACAGCAAGACCACACCTTCTTCTTCCTCCTCCTCCTTCCCAGCCTACTTAATGACGATGAAAACCCCTATGATGATATTTTTCCACTTAATGCAAGTAAGTACATTTTCTCTTCCTTGTAGTATTCTTTAATAACATTTTCTTTTCTATAGCTTACTTTATTGTAAGAATATAGTATATAATACATATAAAATGCAAAATGTGTTAATTGTTTACATTATCAGTCAGTTTCCCGTAAACTAGTAGACTACCATTAGTTAAATTTTATGATAGCAAAAGTTATATGAAAATTTTCTGCATGGGTGGGGGTGTGACAGGGGTCAGTGCCTGTAACCCCTGTGTCAGGGTCAGCTGTACTTGACAAAATTCTCAGGTTTAGTTTATACAATAGTAAGTATTGTACAATACTTCTATTAATTTATACAATAGTAAGTATTATTATCATGCACATAAACAGAAGTTCTTTGGCATTCTGTGGGAAAGAAATCTTCATGATCCTGACAAGAGGACAGCCATTTTGGGAAACAGCTGTTGAGAGAAAGCAGGCCAGCAACTAAACTGCATGATCATAGCAATCTCCCCACTCCCCTGAATGCTTTAAGACCAGTGTTCCTTGGAAACAATACCCTGGTCCAGTTGTGCAAAAATCAGTCCTGCAGAAAAGGATGAGTCTCTTTGCCCTGCCCCTACATTATTACCCTGAGGGATAATAAAAGCCTCTTGAAACTGTGTGAAAATGAGTTGACCCCTGGTCAGACTGCACCCCGCGCCTTTTATCTCCTTTTCTTATATAGCCTTTCTGATCCCTAGACCAGATTCCTCTCTTTCTTATGGACTCTTCCCCTCCCCCATTCCTCTATTCTACCCTGTTCTGCTCCCATTCTTAGTAACTTTTAAAGAGTATAAAGGTTTCTTGAGAATGAAACAATTGATAATTACTGGCCTGGAATTTCACTCATGGCCTGGCTACTACCCAACTTTCCAACCTTGTCTTTCTTTCTCCACACCGCCCTTCTCTCTTAGAGTTCCTCTCTTCAGTTCCTTGTTGCCCTACTCATTCTCCTTCTCATGGGAAAATCTTGGGGCAGTATAGAGAAACCACCCCCAAACTGAGAGGGCATCAAGAGCCCATGCGGGTCTCAGACAAGTCCCTCTAGAGGATTTTGTTAGAAGTCACTTTCAGGAGTGATCATTCCTCGGAGACACAGGAGCTCCTGGGTAACGAATTTGCCTCTGTCCATCTACAGTGTTGCCTTAAATCCCTTCCCAGTGAGTGAGGAAAAATTTTTATGTTGAATATTTGCTTGTTCATAGTGAGCCAAATCACTCAGGCCTATCATCACACTTCCATGCAACTATATTATGCTAATGATATTACAAATTTCCACTAGGCAGAGATTTTACTATTACAATTAGCTAAAGGACCTGAGAGAACAGCCAAAGCAGTTCTGAAACAGTCAGGGCTGGTCTAAGGTGGACACTTCAAGGCAAGAAAGTGCTGGGTACTCCCCCACCTCCTGCAGTAGTTATCTTGGTCCTTGTTATCTACTTTGTAACAACTCTTCTGGGCACTATAGGGTGGCACAGGGATTCTGTTATGTGGTGAGGAACCTACATTATTCTTCAGCCTCCCAACACAGCTCACTCTGCCACAAACTCTTTTTCTCACCCTCTTTATTTAGTAAACTTAAAGTCATTATCAGATTTCTTTCCTTCTTTAAAATTTCAGACAAATATGAGTGTACAAGCAATTAGGTTACAATATTTACATTTTTTAGGTAAAGTCCCTGTTGTAGCTGTGTCCTGCCCCAGGAGATGTGCCATATACCTTTATATTGTGCCCATTAGATGGGAGTACCCCAAGATTTCAATAGTGCAGTTGTCATTCAGGATCTCATAGCCTTTGTCCCTCTCACTCATAGTTAGGGTGTATATATATATATATCAATTATACATAACTATATAATTTTGCATTTATTTTTGCCATTATATAGAGGGGTCACTAACTGAAATGCTATTTGGCCATCTGGTGTGTTTCTGTTTAATATTGAAGCTTCAGTGCCTAGCAGAATACCTAGCATGTAGTAGGAATGAATAAAATGGATGAACTAAAATTATGTTATAGATACCCAAATGGTCTTATCTAACACATGTAGCATCACAGAGGGTGGATATGAAATACAAAATTGGAACCAGGAGATTCTCAAAGCAAGCAAGAGTTTCATAAGACTTGGATAGAAAAACGGAAGTGGAATGGTCTACTAGAAGGGAAAAAATGAGATGAGAAGGACCCAGGGATGGAAAAATACCAATCTGGCAATAATATGAATATACACCAAGAAGTGAGACTGTCTATGAGAGAGTAATAGAAGATCAGATAAGAAAGATAATCAAAGACCAACTGTTCAAGTTTTTGACTGCCAATCACAGAGTTTGGGCTTTAAATCATAGATAATAGATAAACCAGTAAGTGCCTGTGGAAGGGACTGATAGCAAAGATATTGCATTTGGGGCATATTATTTTACTTGAAGCATGCAGAACAGATTAGAATAGGGGTGGTAAAACTAGTTGAGGACTTACTTGAACTTTTGCACGTAATCCCTCATAATGACTATGGCCACATGAAATCTGTTTCAGAAACCCAAGAAAACTTACACGATGCTGAGATACATATTTTAAAGTAATAAAGATAATAAAATGAGCTGCTGTGCTCACAGTCTTTACCAATTATTTTCTGAAAACAAAAAGTTGTTTTTCAATACAGGGTGAACACAAATGATGTGTGCCAGTTCAGTAGAATGGCTCTGGAAACTTACTTTTTTGTTATGGTGGAATAATGTGTACTTACCCTGTTGCATGACCTGTCCCGGGCAGCTGTGACTGTGAACATGGCTATGTCAGAGGTCTTGTGATGTTTCCTCCCTCTTGGTATATTCACTAATGCATCATAAACATCTTCACTTCAGATTGAGTTTTTATATCCTTGGAATCATGTTAGAACACAAACTACAATAACTGGAACTGACATGAAAAGTGAGACTTTTTTTCCATTTTTTCTTAAACAAGTTTATACTCAGTTTGCCTCAAAGGAATCACAATAACTGAAAGCTCCAAAAACAGTTGTTCTACAGATAGAGCATGTGAGCTGAGTCTGTTTTAAAAATCAAACAAATGTAAACACGGAGCCTTATGCCCTACAACTTGGCTAAAAGTCTTCTGTGTGGGATTTCTTAGAGCCTTAAGTGGCTACACATAAGGGGTTTGTGAAAAGAAAACCCTCATCACTATGGGGGATGTACATGTATATCTTTTTACCTGTACTATAAATGGAAGAAACTTAACACTTGTCATCTTAGAAGGTGCTGGACCATTTGGTACGTCCAACTGTTGAGGACTATCCTATCACATATTCATTGCTTACTCTGCTTGGCACTAATTTGGGTCCTTCAAATATATTCTCTGCTCTAATCCTCATGAAACCGGACAACAGTATTCTGTTTTTATCTCCGTTAAAAGAATGACAATCCCGAGCTTATAAAACTTAACTCGTCTAAGTTCACACTGCTAATTAGTGTTGGAGCTAGGCTTTTCTGATCCATTCCCTCACTCCAAAAACATGTTGGAGAATCACTAATTCACTATTCTAGAGGTAGAGAAGTATTCAGGCAATTGGCAAGCAAATAAATAATTGAATGACATGCTATCATGAAAATGTGCAGTCTATGATGAAATATAATCCAGACTAAGGGGGTAGAGAGTGAAGAGGTTAATTTTGATCCTATTTTTCAGAGTGTGATAGAATAAGTCTTCCCCAGGGCAGTAACATTTGAACTAAAAGTCAAATAGAGTGATGAAAAAAGCTTCATAAATGTTTTGTATAACAGTATTCTAGGTGAAGACCTTAAGGTTGGGAAGTATATTCCCATCACAGTAAGAAGGCCAGAGTGGCCAGAGCAGGACAGGCCCAGGAAGGGTGGTAGGGAATGAATCTAGAGAGTTAATCAGGCATAGATCAGGAAGGCTCTTGTTGGTAATAGTAAAAAGTTTAGAGTTAATTTGTTAGAGCAATGGGAAGCCATTTGTTACAATTTATGTAAGTTGATGTGGACTGAAGGATAAAGGGATACAAGGCTCAAACTAGGGAAAGCTAGTAGAGGCCATTGATGAGGAAAATTTTGGTGGCTAGGACTAGGGTGGTAGAAGTGGAAGTGCTCAGAAAAAGTAATCAGAAAATATTTGTTGATTTAACTAAATTAAAATGCTTGTTCTATTTCTCACAAACTTCTAATTTACTTCTTGATTTCCTCTTTTATTGCTGGTATTATAATCTAGGTTCTTGTCTCTTGGTTCTTAGGTTAATATATTATCTGATCATTATTATATTGTTATAGAATAGTATGACAGTTTTCTTTGACTTCATTCATTTATAAATGCAATCCATCCAGCATACCTCTAGTATTGATTATAGATTATTTATTATAATTACAAGGAGAGCCTTCAGATCAAGGTAAATTTCTTCTTTATCCTAAGAATACTCAGTCATTCATGTGTCTGTGCCTTTTCTCAAACGCTGGCCCCTTTTCTCAAAGAAGAAGCCATTTCTTATTTGTGACTGATGTGTCTTTCAAGGTCCATTCCAAGGTCCAATGTCCTTAACTTCTTCTCCAAATTCTCCCCCAAGCTCTGTCTTCTGTGACCTTCTACAGTAATTAATTTCTGTATAATTCATCCCAGAGCTTAATTGTATTGTCGTTATATTAGTTTATTTAATTATTCATACATTTTTAATCAATTAATTAATTAGACAAATGTTTACCTATAATATGTCTGGTGTCTCTCTAGACATACAGTAGAGCTGAGAACGAAACAAAAATCTATTTTTAAAATCAACTTTAATGAATAGTTTACAATACATGCACAGATTTTTAAGTGACGAGTTCCATGAGTTTTGATAAATGTTTACATCTGTGTAATATAATGCAATCAATATATGAAACATTTCCATCATCTCCAACCCCCAAAAGTCTTTCTTGTACTTTAGTACTCGAAAGAAATAAAGTCACACATTAATATCTCTTTCATTCTGATTTCTTTTGCTTATCATGGTGTCTGTAAGATTAACTTCTATTGTGTTTGTAGCAGATTATGTATTTTTTTATTGTTAAGTAACTGTTATATGAATATTCACCTATTTTTTTAATCACTTAGTGATAAGTATTTAGGTTGTTTTAGCTTCTGGATGTTGGGAATAAATGGTCTGTAAATGTAAAAGTAGTTTTCCTTCTAGAAAGTTGATATGGACTGAAGGATAAAGGGATATTTCTCTTGAATTAAACCTGTGAATGGAATTGCTGAATCATAACAAAGGTGTGTTTTTTAATGTTTAAGAACCATTGAATTATTTCCGCCTGATTGGTTGTAGCATTTTATGCTTCTATCAGTAATAGGTGATAGTTTCAGTTGTTAAAAATCCTTGCCAACACTTGGTTTGCCAATATTTTTAGTTTTAAAATTTTGTTATTACAGTGAGCATGAACTTGCATTTTCCTAAGGATCATGATGTTGAATTTGTTTTTTATTTTATTTTCAGTCAATTGCTTCTTTCACTTTATGAACTGCTTGTTTAAGGGTTTTGTGTACTTACTCTTTTGAATTTGTTTGTTATTGAACCACTGGAGCTGTTTATGTATGTATATGCGTATGTATGTACACATACATATGCAACTATATATTTCAAAGTCATTTAAACAATGTTAAATGGTATTTTTAAACATTATACAATGATTTTATTTAATTATTTATAATTTGATAGATTTAGGAGTACAATTGGATTTTGGTTGCTTGCATTAATTATCTAGCAGTCATATCTGGGGTTTAGTTCACTTCCTATACTAAGAGTACACATTGTCCCTGATGGGTAGTTTTGAAGAGCAGACATTTTTAATTTCAATAAAGTTTAACTTTTCAGTATATTTTTATAGCTTGGGCTTTTTGTGTCATTTCTAATAAATATCATCCTGCCTCCAATTGTGAGGGTTTTATTTTGTGTTTCTTCTAAATATTTTCAAGTTTTGTCTTTTCTTTTTCAGTCCATTATCCATATTAAATTAATTTAATTTTCTTGTGTATTATGAGGTACTGTTTTCTATTTATTTAATTTTTTTTATTATTGAATCATAACTGTGTACATTAGTTCAGTCATGGGGTACAGTGTGCGGGCTTCACATGCAATCTGAGATATTTTGCAATGCCTAGGTGAATTTCAAAAGCATCTTACTTTGAACACATTTTAGAAACCAAGAAATTATCAGATAGGGCAACATCAATTATGAAATGTGGAAGTCAGCAGTACACTGGTACTAGAAGCTATTTAAAAAATGGGAGCTGAGTTATAAGTTAGAATCTGCGATGTTGCATGTCCTGTGGTAGATTCTGGGGTTAGAGCAGTGTTTTTTAGCCTTTTTTATTTCATGGCACACTTGAACTTATAGTTAAATTTCCACAGCACACTTAAATTATGTTGACCAAAAAAAGAGAGTTAAGGGCGGCACCTGTGGCTCAGCGAGTAGGGCGCTGGCCCCATATACCAAAGGTGCCGGGTTCAAACTCAGCCTCTGCCGAACTGCAAAAAAAATAATAGTAATAATAATAATAATAATAATAAAATAGCCAGGCATTGTGGCAGGCGCCTGTAGTCCCAGCTAATTGGGAGGCTGAGGGAAGAGAATTGCCTAACCCCAGAAGTTGGAGGTTGCTGGGAGCTGTGTGATGCCACGACACTCCACCGAGGGCAATAAAGTGAGACTCTGTCTCTACAAAAAGAGAGAGAGAGAGTTAAAAGGAAAGAAAATACTTACTGTGATTTTAATTTTTTTGAAAATAATTTAATTAATAATTTTTTTTAAATTTTTGTAGCACACCTACGATCCTCTCATGGCACACCAGTGGGCCCAGCTACCCTAGTTAAAATCAGTGTGTTATCACTGTTAGAAGAATCATTCAGGCACTACGCAGCTGTCTTAGTACAGAAAATTATTCAGGCACAACTTAACCCAGTGGTCTGAAGGATTTGTCAAAACTTTTTGTCAGAGAGGTGCATGCACACACACATACACACACACGTACACATATATAAACAACCCCTATAAAATAGAATCCTGGAACTCTGGATCACACATCTAGCTGGCACTGGAGCTACTTTCTCTGACTCTAAAGCCTCCAACAATGTCTATCAAGCTATATCCTTTTGTTTTCTTCCTTTTTTTTTTGACAGAGTATCACTTTGTTGCCCTTGGCAGAGTGCCATGGTTTCATAGCTCACAGCAACCTCAAACTCTTGGACTCAAAGCAATTCTCTTGCCTCAGCCTCCCTGGTAGCTGGGACTACAGGCGCCCGGCCACAACATCTGGCTATTTATTTTTTTATAGACGGGGTCTTCCTCTTGCTCAGGCTGGACTCGAACTCCTGAGCTCAGGCAATCCACCCACCTCAGTCTTCCAGAGAGCTAGGATTACAGGCATGAGCCACTGCGCCAGGTACTAGACCCTTTTGCATAACAAGCTATTTCAATTTAATTCAAAGCTACAGCTTGTCATTACCCTGGCTTTTCTTGTCTGTTGTCGCACCACAGGAAAACCCTAGAATTAAAAGCTCTGCCTCGCTTGAAGGGCAGAGACTGTAAAGGCCGTCTACAGTCTCCAACTCCTCTCTTCTCATTCTGTCTTAATTATACTCCATCTAAGTTTATACACCTTCGACTAAATTATTGGTTCTCAACCTTCCTAGCCTCCTAATGCTGCAAACTTTAATATAGTTTAATACAGTTTCTCATGTTGTGGTGACCCCAACCATAAAATTATTTTTGTTGCTACTTCATAACTGTAATTTTGCTACTGTTATGAATCATAATGTAAATATCTAATATGCAGGATGTATTTTCATTGTGATGAAGGGGTCACAACCCACAGGTCGAGAACTGCTGGACTAAACTGAAACCATTCTTGTCAAGGTAACAGTGACATCAGAATTTCTAAATCAAATGATGATTTCACAGTCCTCTCCTTAATTGACTTAGCTATAATTTTGGACAGAGTGGATCACTCTCTTTATCTGGAAGTACTTTCTTCCTTGGGTAATCAAAGAAGAATCAAGCAATAATCTCATGGTTTTTCTCTGAGGCCATTTACTGTAACTCCTCTGGCTCCTTGGCTGGTTCTTCTCTTTTCCTTGTGATGTCTTGACATTGAAGTGCCTTAGAACTCAGCCCTTGGTCTCCTTTTCTCTACCTAAACTCAATCTCTTGGTGATCTTATCCACCAATGGGACTTCATGTATCATCTGTGACCTCATTTCTTTCCAATTTCGAGATTCAATATAACCTCCAGTCTATTTCCAGTTGTCCCCTTGGCAAATCCACATGCATGTCTAATGAAGATTGTGATTTTAACCATGTAAAAACCTGAATTTCTTATTTCACCCCCATCATTTCATGTACTTTCCTTCTTCCTCACCTCAGTTAACATTAACTTTATCTTTCTAGATGCCTACTTAGAAACATTGGTGTCAACCTTGGCATTAAATCTATTCAGAAATCCTGTTGCATTCAGGTTCTAAATGTATTGAGAATGTGAGCAATTGTGCCACCTCCACTGTACCACTTGATTCTAAGTCACCATAGTTTCTTACCCAAATTACTGCAATAATGTTCTTACTGGTTTATCTTCCTATAACTTGGTCTCGAACATTTTTTTTTTAGTTTTTTTCTCTTTATTTTTATGAATAAAATGCAACATACATACTCTACTTAACAATACAAGATGAGACAGACTGACCAATATTAACTTTTGAGACCGGATAAAACGTCACATTTTCTAGTGACATGATTTTTCAATCAAATTAGTTTAAACAAATAGTTGGAAAATGCTGTTCATTTTAAATTATGTGTGTGTAAAACTGTTGAAAATGCTTGAAGGAACATTTGAATTTCATGTCATATTATTTTTTAGTAAGTGACATTTTATGGCAAGCAGTTAAAAACTGCCTGTCAGAGCAACTATCTAATCCCCACAGTATATAGTCTTTTAAAGCAAGTGAAACATGAGTGAAGAACAATTGAAATATTCCTGCTAAGAAGAAGGGACATTTTAACCTCACATGACTTTCCAGTCAAGTGAAACACACGGACAGCAGTGGGAAATACCCAAATGAAAAGACGAGTTTTAATTTCTACTCCTAAACACCTGCTCTCCACATGGTTAGAAACACAACACGACAACTAAGGGATGTGAATTCTATCAGCGTACACCACAGATCACAGTTATGGAATATTTTTGGTTTTAAAGCTTTGGCTAAAAATATTTTACATCATTAAACGTATATTGTGAAATGTACATTGAAAGCTAAGATAAATAAATAATAAGACTCAGGGACAGTTTGTAACAAAAATTGTTAAAGTCTATTAATTTATTTTTTTCCCAAGAAAGGCAAGTGACGGCTCGGCGCCTGTGGCTCAACGGGCTAAAGCGCCAGCCATGTACACCTGAGCTGGGTTTGAATCCAGCCTGGGCCCGCCCAACAACAATGACGGCTGCAACCAAAAAATGGCTGGGCGTTGTGGCGGGCAACTGTAGTCCCAGCTACTTGGGAGGCAGAGGCCAGAGACTTGCTTGAGCCCAGGAACTGGAGGTTGCTGTGAGCTGTGATATCACAGCACTCTATCCAGGGTGACAGCTTGAGGCTCTGTCTCAAAAAAAAAAAGAAAGGTAAGTGAGGTAGTTTATACTGTGTATACATTGTGAAGTGTTGACATTCCAGTTTGTTCAAGGAGGGTTGACTCCATGAATTATATTCGATTTTGCCAATTTGTTGTTGTTTGTTTTTAGATTTGTTACGCACGGGCACTATACCCTTTGCTTAAATGTGCCACTCTTTATATAAAAAAAAAAAAAAAAAAAAAAAAGGTGGTACCTGTGGCTCAAAGGAGTAGAGCACCAGCCCCATATGCTGGAGGTGGCGGGTTCAAACCCAGCCCCGGCCAAAAACTGCAAAAAAAAGAAAGGAGGAAAAGAAAGAAAAG